>CAUYRH010055159.1:0-15637 GCA_963574655.1 Perodicticus potto | reverse complement strand
CTGTGGCTCAAGGGGCTAAGGCGCCAGCCACCCAAACAAACAACAATGGTGACTGCAGCCTAAAAATGGCCGGGCATTGTGGCGGGCGCCTGTGGTCCCAGCTACTTGGGAGGCAGAGGCAGGAGACTCGCTTGAGCCCAGGAATTGGAGGTTGCTGTGAGCTGTGATGCCACGGCACTCTGTCCAGGGTGACAGCTTGAGGCTCTATCTCAAAAAAACAAAAAAAAAAGAAAATACATACATAACATCACTTACAATGTATATACATTTTTTTTTGCATTCTCTGTATATACTATATAGAAGCATGTGTGTACATACTTATAATTTATATGATGCACAATTATATCTATAATTTATTTATTATGCATTTATACATTTACTATGCATGTATGCCTGCTTTTCTGAATCATTGGTAAGTTGTAGGTCAGATATCTTTTTCCCTCTAAATATTCAGTATTTCCCCCAAACAGCAAGAATGGTGGGACCTTGATCAAAAGCCAGCATTTGGGAGGACGTGGCGCCCTTAGCCAACCTGCAGGCTTAAGTCTCATTTTGCCAGTTTCTCCCAATTTCCTTTTTTTTTTTTTGTAGAGACAGAGTCTCACTTTATCGCCCTTGGTAGAGCGCAGTGGTGTCACACAGCTCACAGCAACCTCCAACTCCTGGGCTTAGGCGATTCTCTTGCCTCAGCCTCCCAAGTAGCTGGGACTACAGGCGCCCTCCACAACGCCCGGCTATTTTTCTGTTTTGCAGTTCGGCCGAGGCTGGGTTTGAACCTGCCACCTTTGGTATATGGGGCCGGCGCCCTACTCGATGAGCCACAGGTGCTGCCCTCACCCAATTTCCTAAAGTTGTCCTTTACAGGAAAAGAAAAGTCTTCTTGACTTCCAGCCCAACAGACTCGACCTCAGGGGAGCCTAAGGCTGAGAGAAGGGAGATGGCCACCCCGGCCTCAGATGTGCAGGAGGGCTGCACGTGGCCTCTCAGCCTCTGCTCTCATTTCCTCTTTCTGGGCTCCAGCCAGGCCACCCCTTCCCTTTTTGCTGCCCGTCCCAGTTCCTCTTGTCCTAACCCTAGCAATCCTCATCCCAGGAGGCAGAAGGGGGCCCAACCCCCTTCTCATCCCTGAAAAGGCCAGTGTCCCCCAGGAGCTGGGATGGGGTGACAGCATGCTGGAGGAGCCTCCCACCTGGTGTATCGTGTCCATTTTACAGATAAGTAAACAAAGGCCCAGAGAAGGGAGATGGTCTTGGGATTTTAGGGCATAGGCAGCAGGGAGCAGAGCTGGTATTTGAGCTTTTAGTACCAGGTTCTGACCCAGGGCTGGCTTCACAGATGATGTGACCCTGGCAGTCCCACAGGGCCAGGACTCAGAGGGTCTCAAGTTTCAATTAAAATTCTGTGGCTCTTTTGTCTGGCCATGTCCATTCTGTCTCCCAAATATCTCTCAGATATGTCCCCTTCTTTCCAGCTCCACCGTGACCACCTGATCCAGACCCAGTTCACTCACCTCCACCAGCTTTGTCCTCTCCTCCCTGGTCCCTGGGCTCCCTGGGCACCTGCTCACCCCCAACATCTTGTTTTCCACTTGGCAGCCACCAGAGGGCGCCTATGAGGACCTGGGTCAGGGCCTGTCCCTCCTTCACTAACAGCCCTCTATGGCTTCCACCTGAGTTGGGGTCAAAGCCCAAGTCCTCCCCAGGGCCCACCACGCCTTGCATGACCTGCCCTGTCTCCTCCCTGCCCTCCCCTCCTCACTCTGCTCCACCTACGCTGTTCCTTGCTGTGCCTCCAACATACCAGGTGTAGCCTTTGCACAGGTTGCGCCCGCCCTCTCAGATCTTGCCTTGAGAGGGTGACCTTCCACCCTTTAGCTACTGCTCAGCTGTGGTGGTCACCTAATTATTATTTTTTTTTGTAGAGGCAGAGTCTCACTTTTTCACCCTCGGTAGAGTGCCGTGGCGTCACACAGCTCACAGCAACCTCCAACTCTTGGGCTTAGGCGATTCTTTTGCCTCAGCCTCCCAAGTAGCTGGGACTACAGGCGCCCGCCACAACGCCCGGCTATTTTTCTGTTTTGCAGTTTGGCCGAGGCTGGGTTTGAACCCGCCACCTTCGGTATATGGGGCAGCGCCCTACTCAGTGAACCATAGGCGCCACCCACCTAATTATTATTTACCCTACTTCTCCTGTTTTCTTTCTTTCATTAAGGTTTCTCTACCTGAAATTATTATTATTATTATTTTTGAGACAGAGTCTCACTATGTTGCCCTCAGTAGGGTGCCGGTTGCATTACAGCTCACAGCAACCTCCAACTCCTGGGCTTAAGCGATTCTCTTGCCTCCGCCTCCCAAGTAGCTGGGTCTACAGGCACCCGCCACAATGCCCGCTATTTTTTGGTTGTAGTTGTCATTGTTGTTTGGCAGGCCCGAGCTGGATTTGAACCTGCCAGCTCCAGTGTATGTGGCTGGCGCCCTAGCTGCTGATGAACTATAGGTGCTGAGCCTCTACCTGAAATTATTATAGCAAGTAATAATTACAATTGTAATTATTACAATTATTGTTGTTGTCAATAATATTATACATTATCATATTGTATATTATTATATATTACATATAATAATGCAGACCATGGCTGTAAGCCAGGGGTCAGCAAAGTTTTTCTGTCAAGAGACAGATAGTAAGTATTTTTGGCTTTTCAGGCCAGACAGTCTTTGTTGTGGCCACTTAACTCTGCCCTCACAGCAAAAAAGCAGCCACAGGTGCTGTGTGAACAAAGGAGCATGGCTGTGTGCCAGTAAATTGAGGGACACTGAATTTCATATAATTTTCACCTCATGAAATATTATTATGATTTCTTCCAATTGTTTAAAATTTTAAGAACCAAGCACCGTGGTTATGGCACCAGCCACATACACCGAGGTTGGCAGGTTCAAACCTAGCTCTGGCCAGCTAAAATAACAATGACGACTGCAACAAAAAATAGCCAGGCGTTGTGGTGGGCATCTGTAGTCCCAGCTGCTTGGGAGGCTGAGGCAAGAGAATCACTTAAGCCTAAGAGTTTAAGGTTGCTGTGAGCTGTGATGTCCCTGCACTCTACCTAAGGCGACATAGTGAGACTGTCTCAGAAAAGCAAATTTTGTGTGTGTGTTGTTGTTGTTTTGATTTGGCCCTCGAGGAGGTGTAGTTTGAGGACCCTGCTGTGAGTGTTTTGCAATGAGTTCATTTGACCCTCTCTGTGGTTTAGCAGGCAGGGTCTACTGTGGTCCACATTTTAGAGCGGGAGAAACTGAGGCTCAGAGTGGCACAGTCACCAGCCCAGGGTCATAGGGCAAGGCTCTGGCTACGCTGGAGTCTGAGCTGAGGGGGTCTGGCATGGGGTTGGGGGTGTCTGAGCCTCTTGGAGGGCTGAGCAATTTGGTGGCCTCATCTCCCCAGGCCCTGGCGAGAGCGGGAAGAGCACGTTCATCAAGCAGATGCGGATCATCCACGGCACCGGCTACTCGGAGGAGGACCGTAAGGGCTTCAGGCCCCTTGTCTACCAGAACATCTTTGTGTCCATGCGAGCCATGATTGAGGCCATGGACCGGCTCCAGATCTCCTTCAGCAGGCCAGAGAGTAAGGTGAGCCTCCGGCCTGGGTTGCGGTCCCTTGGGACCCCAAAGCAGGGCCATGGCCCCTCAGACTCTGAGTTGCCTGGGGAGGGAGATCTGAGTCTTACTCAACTCTGCCGGGGCGATCATCTTTCTTCTTTCTTTTTTTGAGACAGAGTCTTACTATGTCACCCTTGGTAGAGCACTGTGGCGTCACAGCTCACAGCAACTTCCAACTCTTGGGCTTAAGCGATTCTCTTGCCTCAGCCTCCCAAATAGCTGGGACTATAGGCTCCCGCCACAATGCCCGGCTATTTTTTATTACAGTTGTCATTGTTGTTTTAGCTGGCCCAGGGCATGTTTGAACCTGTCGGCCACGGTGTATATGGCTAGTGTCATAACCACTGTGCTACGGGCGCCCAGCCACCACATCATCTTTCTAAAACCAGCAAACTTCTGAGAAAGTCAGAGCTAGTCCAAAAGCTTTGGGGCTGACATGAGACACTGGAATTGTCTGTCCTTCCCCAGCACCACGCCAGCCTGGTCATGAGCCAGGACCCCTACAAAGTGACCTCTTTTGAGAAACGCTTCGCCGTGGCCATGCAGTGGCTGTGGAGGGATGCTGGCATCCGGGCCTGCTACGAGCGCCGGCGCGAGTTCCACCTGCTGGACTCAGCAGTGTAGTGAGTCTGGGATCTGCGGGTTCTGGGCATGTCAGGAGGGGTGGCCAGGGTGTCCCACTCCTCGCAGCAAGACAGTTCCCTGGAGTGAGGTGTCCTGCTCCTGGGTGATGTCCTTCCTAGGGTTGGGGGAACCCTGCTCACACTGGATGTCCAGAGTGATTTGTTAGCTGGGAGGCTATTCCCAGGCTGTCACTGTTCCTAGGGCAGTACCACCCCTGGGTGACAGCTTTCCTGAAGTGACACCATTTCTCAATGAGACTATTCATGACATCACACCTTCTTTGGGGTCCTGCCGCTCTGAGTGAAGCTGCTTCCCCTTGATTCTTCTCTGCCTCATGGGCCATCTGTAAACCCTAGAGACCCCAGCCCCACCCAGGGAGCTCTCCTGCCCCAGCTGGGTCCTCACTGGGCCCTGTGTAGGTGTCTGGCTGTGAGGCCAGGCCTCAGGACTCCTCCCCTGCAGCTATCTGTCCCAACTGGAGCGCATCACCGAGGAGGGCTATGTGCCCACAGCACAGGACGTGCTGCGCAGCCGCATGCCCACCACTGGCATCAATGAGTACTGCTTCTCCGTGCAGAAAACCAACCTACGGTGAGTGCTCAGCCCACCCAGGGGAGCAGGGAACCATTCCTACAGGAGGGGCCTTGAGGAGTAGGAGGGAGGAGCCCAAAGTGAGGCACCAGAGTTCCAGGAGGAGAGATCTTCCTGGAGGAGGGACATAGGTATTGGGGTGTTGAAGGATGGATAGGAGTTCACTAGTCCCAATTTTGAGGGCTGTCGAGGAGGAGGAAATAGAGACTGTGTGGTGAGGGCTAGGCTAGAGGGATGGATTTGGGGCTGGGAGGAGATCAAAGGGAAGATTCTGTAGTGGTTAATTTCAGGAGATGGACACCATGAGGGGAGGTTTGATGTCAGGAGACTCAGGAAGAAGCAGGAGTCAGGGTCCAGGCAGGAAGGGCTGGGCATGCAAATGAGGGGCGGATGCAAGACTCGTTTCTGATGTGGAATAGACAGGATTAGGTGAGTGTGGGAATTAGGATAGGAAGTCCAAAATGACTCCCAGTTTCTTGTGAAGGTCGTGGGAGTAGATGTTGGAGCCAGTGAGGTTGGGGGGTGATGAGATGATGAAATCCTCTGGGGCAGGTTGAGTCTGAGGGACCTGGGAGCATTGTGGAGGGGCCTGAGCTGGAAGACAGAGGTGTGTGTGGCCAAAAAAGGGATGCCCAATGTCAAAGGTCAAGAAGAATACAGTAAGAGAAAAGACTTGGATGGCAGTTATGGGGTCATCAGTGACCTTAGCAAGGTTTCTTTTCATGAGGTGGTTGCAGAGAGCTGAGAAGGGTGCAAGACAATGCCTTGAGACAGATTTTGCATTCAGCCCAACCCTGCTGGGTCCCTCTTTTCCCTGGATCTCCCAAACATGCTGTTTTGGCCTCTGCCATAGTTGATCTGTTTACCATGAGTCTTCTCCATCAGATGGAGAGCACCACAACGTTAGGGGCTGAGTTTGATTCTTCTCCCTCTTTAGTGAATCAGCTTAAGAGCAGAGCGGAAGTTTGCAAATGTGAGTGGATGGTTGGAAAGATGAAGAGAAGAAATGCGTAGATGGATGGGTGGGTGGATGGATGGATGAATGGAAGAGTAAATGGACAAGTGAATAAATAGACAGGTGGGTGGATGGATAAGTAGGTGGTTGGATAGATGAGTGAAGTAGTGAATGGGTGAGTGCATAAATGGACAGATAGGTGGATAGATGGGTGGATGGCTGGCTGGATGAATGGACAGGTGGATGGTTGGATGGATTAGTGGGTAGATGGGTGAGTGGATGAAGGCACAAAAGGATGAACAAGTGGGTGGTTAGGCAAATAGGTGGATGGATGGATGAATGGATGATGGATAGATGGATGGATGGATGGATGGGTGGGTGGGAGGGTGGGTGGGTAGTTGGATAGATGAGTGGGTGAATGGGTGAGTGAATATTGAATGAGTGCATAAATATATGGATAGGTGGATGTATGCTTAGAAGGATGGATGGATGGATGGATAAGTAGGTAGTTGGATGAATTAGTGGGTAGATGGGTAGATGGATGAATGGATAAGTGCACAAATAGGTGCACAGGTGGGTGGGTGAATGAGTGAATAAATAGACAGATAGGTGAATGGTGAATGGATGGGAAGATGGATGGATGGATAGGTGGATGGGTGGATGGATGAGTGGATGAGTGGGTGCATGGGTGGGTGGGTTGACGGATAAGCAGAGGCTGGACAGATGAGTGGGTGAATGGATGAGCAAATGAACAAGTGAATAAATGGGCAGATAGGTGAGTGAGTGGATGGATGAGTGAATCATTGGATGGGTGAGTGGGTAAAAGTTGAGTGAAGGTAGAGGCTGGGGAAGTACACAGGGAAGGCTGTGCAGAGGAGGTGATTTTTAGGTAAGGAGACCTGAGAATGTTCTCAGGCCAAGGAGAGAGATCAGAGAAAGGAATGAATGCAGAGGGCATGAGAACTGAGTTTCCTCAGCTGTCTCAGCTTCCAGGGCCCCACTCTTGGCCACTGCATGCGCCTGTCCTGCTCTGCATGTGGTGGGTTTGAAGGACACTGAAGACACAGGAGAGGGGGATTGGCCTCAGGGATCAGAAGACACAGGCACTGGCCACAGCCTGACTGCCTAGTCACTGGCCTCGGTTTCCCCTCTCATACAAGGGGGAAAGCCCCTTCTTGCCTGAGGCTTCTGGCCCAGGCCTGTCCAAAGCCTCTGCTCTGGCATTTCCTGAGTAACAGTCGGTCGCATCCTCAGGGAAATGACGCATAGACTGTTATCAGTGACCCACATTTCTCAGAAGAGAGAACAGGAAGGCGGGGGTGGGTCCAGGCTTTTGTTGTGGTGTGTGGGTGGAGGCAGGCAATCCTCTGCGCCACAGATGGAGGGGACAGCATTCACTCTGGGAACAGTCCTCACTTCCATCTGTGGGGTCACTAGACATTCCATGGTCAGCCAGAACACAACAGTCCCATTTTACTTATGAAGAAACTGAGTTCTGGGTATGTTTGGCAATTTCCCTCCAGGTCACACAGCCCAAACTAGGGCAAACCCCAGATCTCTCCAATCTGCTACTTTCTACTGCAGGGTAGAAATCTGGCAGCCCGGTGCAGTAAGAAGTTTGGGAGAGGTCCTCTCCCCACTGCCTCTCAGTCTCCTCATCAGTAAAATGGGTATAAGATTCATCCCTGCCGGCTTGGCGCCTGTGGCTCAACGGGTGAAGGCGCCAGCCACGTACACCTGAGCTGGCGGGTTTGAATCCGGCCTGGGCCTGCCAAACAACAATGACGGCTGCAAGCAAAAAATGGCCGGGTGTTGTGGCGGGCGCCTGCAGTCCCAGCTACTTGGGAGGCAGAGGCAGGAGACTCGCTTGAGCCCAGGAATTGGAGGTTGCTGTGAGCTGTGATGCCACAGCATTCTATCCAGGGTGACAGCTTGAGGCTCTGTCTCAGAAAAAAAAAAAAAAAATCCAAGCAAGAATTTTTGTTAATGTTTTATGATCTTAAGAAATTTCTTAAATCAGCTCGGAGCCCTTAGCTCAGTGGTTATGGTGCCAGCCACATATATGGAGGCTGGAGGGTTCAAACCCAACCCCAGCCAGCTAAACAACAATGACAACTGCAACAAAAAATAGCCAGGAGTTGTGGCAGGCGCCTGTAGTTCCAGGGAGGGAGACTGAGGCAAGAGAATCACCTGAGCCTGGGAGTTGGAGGTTGCTGTGAGCTGTGTGACACCACGGCACTCTACTGAGGGCAATAAAGTGAGACTCTGTCTCTACAAAAAAAAAAAAAGAAAGAAAGAAAGAAATTTCTTAAATCAACCAGTTTTTATTGATTTCAACCAAAAAAATGTGTGTGTATGTTAGTGTAAGTTCAGGTCTTACTTCAATTCAGTAAAATATAACCCATTGTTACACTTGGCTTTTTGTGGGAGGCAAGCAAAGTTGACACTCTCCTCCTCCCATTATGTTCAGTTTGAGACACAAAGTAGAATCGCATGTGAAATGAAGTATGTGGACCACTGTATGCTACATATTGTGTCCAGAAACACTTTTAACTTTGCCCTTTCTTTCCTTCACCCTTATCTGAAACCCACATGGGAGATGTGTCTCTCCTTTGCAGGTGTCTCTCAAAGCTCCGATGAGGTCTTCAGGAAATGCCAGTTGATTCTTAATCTAGTCACTTGACTCCGTCACTTTCCCCTTGGCTCTGCCAAGCTAAGGGAGACCCAATACCCACTTGAGTCATGTGAGATGCACACAGCACTCTTCCCAGAATCCCACCCAGCCGGGAAAGCCATTTATTCTTTTGTCTTCTTCAAACAGTTGTTCTCAACTGCACACTCCCAGCGGCACACAAGTGTCCTGGTCTCGTTATGTTGATATTCACCATGGGTACCCTTGTGAGTGTGTGCTCTACCCACAGATGGGTCTAGACCAGTGGGTCTCAACCTTTCTAATGCCGCAACCCTTTAATACAGTTCCTCATATTGTGGTGACCCCAAACTATAAACTTATTTCATTGCTACTTCATAACTGTAATTTTGCTACTGTTATGAATCATAATGGAAATATCTGATATGCAGGAGACCCCCAAAGGGGACGCTACCCACAGGTTGAGAACCGCTGGTCTACACTTCCTTCAATACCAGGACTGAGACAAGCACGTTAAAAATCAGTCAAAAGTCAACAGGGAGGCACAGAGCTCTGTGGTGGGGCCCTGAGCAACAGGGCTGAGGGGTACATCTGGAGTGTTTGACTGCGATGCCACTCACAAATCGGCATGACGGAAGATTCTATGACAAAGTGAAATTCCATTAAACAACCACTCTTCATGGGACTGGGGAATTTTGCTGGTTGATAATCCACATATAACTCACAGACTTAATTGCTTACAATTCAATCCAGAAATCTCAATGCTGTGAATATAGCCATGATTAAACCCCACTGAGCTCCACTACTCTCTGCTAACTGCAAAGCAACTTGAAACTCTCCACAGTTGTTCACCTGCTACTCACAGCCAAAACACTGGCTTCTGGTTTCACTGCCAGTGGTGGGTAGGAAGAATTGTAATTAGCAAATCAATGAGTATTTACCACCTGAGCACTCTCTGACTGCCAGGTACTGTACTAAGCACTCTGGTAGATAAAGAGTCCAACGTGCTATGGACTCTGCTCTCTAAGATCTTACAGCCTGGCAGAGGAAAAGAGCTATTGGGTGAGAAACAACTAAGAATCTCTTCAATGATGTACTAATGTCTACATTCTCCAGGTAAGTTACAAAGGGAGTGATCACAATAAATGGAAATGTCAAGCAAGACTTTGTGTCAAGGGCAAGATTTTTGCCGCATCTAGGAGGCTAGTGACTGGGTGGCTGAAGAAGAGAAAAGAAGCTCTTTGAAGTAGAAGGAACTTGCTGGCCCCACAAAAAGGAGAAGCAATTCAGTTAGCTGCCATGCCCACTTCCAGAGCCGATGAGTTGCCATCCCACACTGAGTGGGAGGCACATGAGATGACAGCCCTTCCAGCAGACGCGGATGACTACCCACTGCACTGGTTCTCCCAGAAACTTCAAGAGACCAGTCACTGACACCTCAGAAAAGCACAACAACAATGAGAGAAACAGCCCGGGGATGAAGCCAACTCAACTCCTCTGCTTCGGTGACCTTGGGCAAGCTACCTTTCCCGTCTAGGCATCAGTCTTCCTGTGTGCTAGATGCGACCAATAATGGTACCAAATTCATAGGATTATTTTGAAGAAAAGTAAAATAATGCATGCACACTGCCTGGACCACAATGACACTTCATGAGAAGTAACTCTTTTTTTTTTTTTTTTGAGACAGAGCCTCAAGCTGTCACCCTAGATAGAGTGCTGTGGCATCACAGCTTACAGCAACCTCCAATTCCTGGGCTCGAGCGAGTCTCCTGCCTCCGCCTCCCAAGTAGCTGGGACTATAGGCGCCCACCACAACGCCCGGCCATTTTTTGGTTGCAGCCATCATTGTTGTTTGGTGGGCCCGGGCTGGATTCGAACCTGCCAGCTCAGGTGTACATGGCTGGCACCTTAGCCCGTTGAGCCACAGGCGCCAAGCCAGAAGTAACTCTTGTTATTGTTTTATACCAGTGTTTTCAACCTTTTTTATCTCATGGCACACTTGAACCTATAATCAAAATTCCACAACACACCTAAAGTGTATTGATCAAAAAAGAAAAAAGACTAAAAATAAAAGAACATATTGCACTTTGAATTTCTTTTGAAAATAACTGAATTAATAATCTTCAAAATTTTTCACAGCACATCTATGACCCTCTCACAGAACACCAGTGTGCCGTTGCACACCGGTTGAAAATCACTGCTTTACATAGTTTTCAGATGGACAGATTCACCCTCATTCCTCATGCCTTCTTACTCCCATCAAGGATCTTTTTCCTTCTCTCTGAAGAACTTTTGTAACATTTCCTGTAGAATGGATCTACTAGGAAAATATCTGCTGTTTTTGTTTGCCCAATATGCTTTATTTCACTATCACTTTTTTTTTTTTTTGGCCAGGGCCAGGTTTGAACCCACAACCTCTGCTTTATGGGGCCAGTGCCCTACTCCTTAAGCCACAGGCACCACCCTCACCTTCACTTTTAGAGGATACCTTTAATGTGTGTGGAATTCCAGGGCCAGAGCTTTGAAGCTATCATCACATTGTCTTCCGGCTTCCATCGGCTCTGGTGAGAAGCCAGCTGTTGATCGTATTGCTTCTCATTTGAAAGTACTGTATATTTCCCCCTCTTTGGCTGGTTTTAGTATTTTTCTCCTTCTCTTTCATTGCCTGCCATTTTATTACTGCAGGTTTTGATGTATGGTTTTATTTGTATTTATCCTGCATGAGGCTCGTGGTGCTTAAACTCACGGCTTCATTTTTTCTTATTAGTTTTATAAAATTCTTAGTCATTATTTCTTCAAATATGGTTTCTGGCCCATTATCTCTCTCCTCTGTCTGGGACCCCCATTGTCTATAGTCAGATCTTTCACCAAGTCCCTTCTCTCTTTTATACTCTTTTATGAATTTTCCATCTTTTTCTTCTATCTGGATATTTTCTTCTATCTTCCAGCTCACTATTTATTCTCTTCAAGTGTGTTAAATCTGCTGTTAAATTTATGTCATATTTTTCAGTTCTAGCATTTTCTTCCTTGTAGGTTTCCATCATCTATTGAAATTTTCTACCTATTTAATTTCCTGAATATGTTACTTACTTATATTAAAGCCCATCTGTTATCTACTATGGGTTTATTTCTACTATCTGTTTTTTCTCTGTTTTCGGTTACATGGTCTTTTCTCTGGTGATAACACCTGAAGTCCAATGACAGTACAATTATTTTCCAAGATAGGTCTTTAACTCCACCTACTCTACCCCCTTCTCTGAATTTAGCTCTCTTAATCCCTTTCTCTATTTTAGGGAATTCTAGGAAGTTTATATTATGGTCCTTTAAACCTATAATTACAATTTCCTTATTTCCTCATAGCATCCAAAACAGCTTTTGAGGACCTTGTGAATTGGCCTCAACCTTTCCACCCTTCCTCGTGCACAATCCAGCAAAGTTGAACTAGTTGCCCTTGCTTGTTGCCCTGTATTTACCCACTTGCTTTCCTGTTTTTTGACCACAGTGCATATTACAGAGCTAGTTCCAGCATGGAGAATGCCTCTCCTCCTATCTATCCAAATTCTATCATCTAAGTCCCATATTAAATGACATCCTCCAAAAACTAAACCTTTGGCCCTCAGAGTCTATATTAATCACATCCTCCTGAACTCCCACAGTCATCTGTCTGAAAGTAACTTGGTCCTGGTCCTATTTCCACCTCCAGCTAAGAGAGGATGGTGACGGGCAGCCATTGTTCCTGTTTTTGAAGCTTCCTTCCCCCTTCTAGTGGCAAGGCTCCATGTTCATCTGGCATTCCTCTCAGGAAGCACCTGTCCCCACTCTCAGACTAGGTGGTTCTAGCAAAACTAACTCCCACCCTCCAGGGCTAGGGGTTGGTCCAGGGCTGGGCCAAAACAACTTGTGAGCCTCTGCCACAGAACTTGTGCTGGGTTGTGGGGACATTCTAAGCTAGAAGGTTTTTACATTATGGATTTTTTTCTTCTTTTTTTCTTCTTAAAACCAATAAACTGGCTCGGCACCCATAGCACAGTGGTTATAGCACCAGCCACATACACCAAGGCTGGCGGGTTTGAACCCAGCCCAGGCCAGCTGAACAACAACGACAACTGCAGCAAAAAATAGCCGGGTGTTGTGGCAGGTGCCTGTAGTCCCAGCTACTTGGGAGCCTGAGGCAAGAGAATCTTTTAAGCCCAAGAGTTTGAAGTTGCTGTGAGCTATGATGCCACAGAACTCTCTGGAGGGTGACATAGTGAGACTCTGTCTTAAAAAAAAAAAAAAAACCATGATTGCACCAATGTACACAATTATGATTTAATAAAAATAAAAAATTTTTAAAAAGCCTATAAACTGAGGTCTCCCATGTCACTTAGAGAAACAGTCCACAATGCTCTGTATATCCTGCTTCCCCCCCAACTGCCTCTTTGACCTTTAATCCTACCATTCTCCTCATTCACTTCCCTCTGGCCACTGTGACATTCCTGAGACATGCCAGGCAGAATCCTGCCTTACTCTGTCTGCCTGGACCAACCTTCCCTCAGACACCCACGTGACTAACTCCAGAGAGAGACTTGAAGGAAGCTCTATGCAAAGCTCCCTTCCTCGGTGAGGCTTCCCTGGAACACCCTAGTTCATGCTGGCACCCATCACCCCAGCACTCTGAATGCCTCATCCTGCACTGCTCTCCCCTTTCTCCAAGCCACTTCCTCTTTCTAATGTGCTCTACAGTTTGATCACTCATACATTTACCGAGGTAAACATCTAGTGTACATGTACACCAGAATCTAAGCTCCCCAAAGCTGCGGATCGTTCTCTGCTCTGTTCACTGATATCTCTCAAGCCCTAGAACAGTCCCTGGCTCAGAGCAGGAACCCCATAAATCTCTCCTGACTGTTGCACCATCTTGGAACTATCCTTTGTTTCTATAAGCAGCTTTCCTGTATCCCATCCTTCACTTAGGTATTTGAAAGATATTGATGTTCAGCCATGGTAAGTGTTCTGTGCATGTTCCACCTCTGGTGATAGTGTAGCCCTAGCTCACCTCTGCGATCACAAGCAGGGATACCCTGTTGCCCTGAAGCCATCCTGGCCCACCTCCTCACTTCACGGGAAAGTCTATTAATCAGGCAAATAAAACAAGTTAGGGAACATGGACTTCCACGGGCCCTGGGAAATTGAGATTCAGCAAAACAGAAACTCTAGTAAAATAATGCTCTGAAAATTTCGTAAAATTAATCTGGGGCCATAGTAAATCTGAAGCTCAGTGTGGTCACATGGCCTCCTGATGCTGGAATGTAAATGTGACTTTGGGAAAATTACTTAACTTCTCTGAACCTAATTTTTCTTACTGGTAAAATGAAGTACTAATGCCTTCCTCATAGGTTTGTTGTTATAAACATTAAATTAAGATACATTAAAGAAGCTCCCAGGCAGCACCTGTGGCTCAAAGAGTAGAGCGTTAGCCCCATATACCCCATTTATCGGAGGTGTTGGGTTCAAACCCAGCCCCAGCCAAAAACTGCAAAAAACAAAACCTCCCAAAACAGAGCCCGACAGAAAAAAAAAAAAAGACAGTCATTTTTGTCATTATTATGTTGGAATATTTTTTAAAACACGTGGACATCAAGAAGTAATCATCCCTTTAAAGTCCTCAAATTCCTAATATGTCCAATTTAAGCTTTCATTTGAGAAGCAAGTACTAGAAAAGATTTAGAGGACAGAAATTGCAAAAATGGCTAGGGATTAAAGAGCAGAATGTTTAAGGACAGGTAAAGGAACTGGATTTTCTTTGAACTTGAAGAGAAAAGAACAGAAAGAAAGTCAGATACAACCTTCACGAAACAAAGAAAAGGTTCAGCTGTCGTCCATCTCCGCCAGGGCTGGGAGAGGACCCCATACTGGCTTCAGTCGTGGGGGTGGGGCTGTGGAATAGGAGCCAGAGGTGTCTGTGTGGCTTTTAGGAATCTCAGAACCACTAAGAATGGAACCCATTTTCCTAACTTTCCTTGGAGGTCCTAAAAACCTCGCTACAGAAGCATGGATGAGAACAAGCTGGTCTTAAGCAGAAAGTGTGGTCACCTACACAGTGCGGTTGGATGTGCTGTAAGTGGAAATTTCCCACATTATCTTCTCCCCAGCCCTGCCTGGCTGCCCCACCTCCCTGTCTTGCTTATTACTTCCCACTAAACTCTACGATTCCTACCAGGGATAAAAGCTACCTGGAAGGCAGTCTTCCATGCTTTAATCCGTTCAAATAAGCTCCCATCAATCAGGAAAGGGACACAGAAGGATGTTTTGAAACCTAGACAAGATAAAGGAAAGGACACTGCCCGGCTAAGGGTAACTAGAGAAGGCATGATGGGCTGCCAGGAACCGGTTGGTGACACCTGAGAAGCTCAGCGTGGACAGGACAGGGAGACAAAAGTTAATTCACCAATCCTCTGCTCATGCTGTTTCAGGCTGGCTCTGTCCCCTCAAGTGGGAGCCCCCTGAAGGCAGGGACATATTTCCAGATGCCCTGGGAAGAGCGCCCAGTCACCCTCCCAGGCACACAGGTATACAAGGCATGCAGCATGCTCCCACACCTGCTGCCAGACACCTGGGTCAGCCCTCTACCTGCACTTGTGACCTTGAGGTCCCAGGGACCTGCTCCAAGGCTCCCAAACTCCGAATGTCTTGTCCTCTCTTGGCTCTCTTCTCAGCACCATCCCCAGCCCATCTCTCCGGTTTTCTCCCTGCCTCTTCCTCCTGTTTCTGCCCTGTTCCTTCCCCTGGATCTGCCCCACATCTCTGTCTCTGCCCAGCTCCCTGTGCCCAGCTCTATCCTCCTCTTCTCCCAGATCAGTCAGGGCTCTTCTCCCACCCAGTTCTGCCTTGCTACCCACTCTGTCCCCAGTGCTGGTCCTCTGACTTCTGGCTCCGTCCTGCTCTCTCCCGTCTGTCCCCACGTGCGGAGCCATAGCTGTCTCTTTAGGAGAGGAGAGGTGAGACTATTCACGTGGCCTGAACTGTGCTGTCCATCCCCTTTCCTAACTAAGAGAGCGAGAGGGCCTGCACCTGCGAGCAGCCGGTACATGGGAGGTGTTTGATGAACACACAAATGCATGGTAAACCCGAGTGAACGGATGCGTGCTGCTGGGACAGTAATGGAATCACATGCTACTAGGA
>CAUYRH010055158.1:0-24988 GCA_963574655.1 Perodicticus potto | reverse complement strand
CAGAATTTATTTCTGTCAAGGCTATTTTCCCTGATCAGACTGGGGCTGCAATAGGTCTGATTCAGTCTGTGAGTTCTAGCCCTTTGTCTCAGCTTTCATCCCCTGAGGGCCAGGTTAGTCTGAAGATAAGCAAAGCAGCCTCTCTGTGAGTATTCTAATCCCTGCACTCTGTCCCAGCCGGTACTGCCTCAGGCATATCCTTCACATGCCTTGGTTGCCTTAGTTGCTGGTCCGCTGTGCCAGTGGTTACTACCAGAGAAGCCGCCCGCTTCCCCTGGCCACCCAGAAGACTAGGAATGTCTCCTCAAAACATCCCCAGGAGTGCAGCTCTCTTGCTATTGTTCCCAGAGCTGGTTGCTGTTTCGTGCCTCAGGAGACCTTCTTTCCAGCCAGCTCTCCTCTCGGCTCACTCCCCTCTCACCACTCCTGAGCCCGAAAATCAGCACACAACAGCAACAGTCCACGCACGTCCACACCCCTCACGAAAATCTCCAAGAATCTGGACTCTGTGGGGGACAGGCCTCCAGACCTTGGGGTAAGAGTGGAGGGGAATACCAGGAACTCCAACTTGCAGGTAGAGAGTATAATCAGTTTTACGCCTGGCAGGAGAGCGCTGCGGCACCCTAGTAGGGGAAGGAGGTCTGGTTTTTAGAGGGTCTCTCCCATGGGGTAGAGTGGGAGGATATCTGAACTCTGCTCACTTGTTTGTATGGAGGTATGGAGTATACTGCCAGCCGCTCTCATGGGGGAGGGGACTCCCGTCCACTTGGTGGTGTGCTCTGTACCTTTTTGTTTGCATCTCCGGGGTCTCAGGTTGCCCCAGCAGGGTTGATGTGTGCTCTTTGACCTTTTCTTTTGACTCAGATCCAAACCATCAGCTTTCTTGCTGAGTTTCTGTCCTTTAACTCTCCTTCTGGATGGGAACCTCTGTGGAAAGCTGGCTACAGATCACCATCTTGGCTCCTCCCCCTGGAGGTAATTTTTGTTGTCCTTATTATATGTTATTATAAATACTAATTACTTTTCTCTTTATATTTCTAACTTTATAGAAAGACATTGTATTCATTCATCCAACAAATATTTGTTGATTACCTACTAAGAGTGAGGTGTCATTTGGGGCATAGAAGCTACAGATGTGGCACACGGACAATGCTCTGGCCATCTTAGAACTTGACTTCTGGTGAGGGTGAAAAAGAAAGAAGCAAACAACAAATGTATAAGGTAAATATATAATATCCAAGTGGTAATGAATTCTGTGGTGATATTACAGGACCTGTGAATCCCATTAATTCAAGAGTACAGATTCTTTCTGTAAAAGTACACCCTGCAAAAATCCTATATGGCAATTAAAAAGTGCTTTAAAGTGTAATTTAAAAGCACTGCCATTTAAGTGCTTTAAATTCATTCATTCAAATATTTAACAACAATTTTTTCTATGTACTTAGACATTGAAAGTCTAAATAAAGTAAAGGCAAATAAAATAATTATTGAGGTCACAGTCAAATAGCAAGTTACATAAGGAGCAATATTGATAATCTTCTTCAAATATTATAGAGCCGGAGGGTTGCCCCATCTTGGATAAAATAATGGATTCCAATCATTTCAAAACAGTCTATTTCTGCTACATTCTTCCCTCCACCCCAGCCAAAAGCTGGGAGTAATGACATGGCCAGTAAGACGTGAATACCAATGCGACTGCACCCTAAGGGGACGAACGTGTTACATTAACAGAAGACTGTTTTTGTATGTGCCTTTTATCAGTGTGGGTTCTTACAAATTTCCTATGATTATTTCCTTTACATTTGTAGATTAGTAATCTTTAATATTTATACACCAGAAAATTAGGAAAATTTTTTAAATTAACAACAAAATTACCCATAATTTTACCAACCAGAGGGAATCACTGCTAATACTTTTTTTCTTCTGAATAAATGGACGATACACTTGATTTTGGTTGAAACATGTCCTTTGAGTGTATGTAGTGGAATATAGATAGAGAAGATGATAAATTGTATGGAAAGGAACTTCAATACTTCTCCAAGACTTAATTTGGGTCTATTATGTTGGGATAACTTTTCATCTATCTAGTTTGGTTTCAACAATTCGTCAAGCTCAGCATATAATTGCAAAATTTTATTTCTAATTATTTTCTTTTGTCCTGTTTCCTAATCTCTTAACTATTTTTTTCTACTAGTCCAAAGGGCATGGTTTTATTTGGTTTAACACAAAAGTGAAATGTTAACCAATTTCCACAGGTGTCTATCAAGAAGCTGACACCTGTCATGCTGATAGGTACACAGTAATGACATAACTGACAAGATGTGAATGCTCTGGTGCAACATGTGGAGATGACAAGCAAGTGACAGCAGAAGCACACTGTGTGCTGGCCAGCACAAGGAGGCCAGGCAGGCTCCAGCAGTAACCAAGTCAGAAAGAGCAGTGTGAAATTGCCAGATGCACATAAAAGGAATAGGCATTTAAAGGAAGCAAGTAAGAAATAGTAACACAAGAGTTCTCCAATTTTGTCACCATGGTATATGAAGGAAATGACAACCTGATTGGTGTTTGGGGGGTTTCTTCCCTCCAGACTCCTATTTATCTCTATTTCTCTTCTCAATATCTCATTTTCCTTTTCATGGTCTCTGGATGCTCTCTGCGTGCCAAGCTATAGACAAGTCCACATACCTTGCTCCCAAAGGAAAAGATGAAAGCAGAATGGAAATTCACAAGATATGTTTAGGAGACATAGAGTAAAGAAGACAAACCTGGGAAGATTTTCTAGAAGACACAAAAGGAGGCTTACCATTCTCTTTCTTATTCTAAGTGAAAAGAAGTGCAAGTTCCACAAATCGCTACTCCCCTTCCTTGACACATAATTATCAGTTTCCTTCATCCAAACCACGTATCCGTTCATTAAGGTTGTCTGAACCTCTTAGAATGAACCAACCTTCCCCACCTTGTCCTTAATGAATGCTTCTCCACTCGAAGAAAAATGACATCTCTCTGTTAGCTTAAGTTTTCATAATAAGAATTGGATATAGCAGAAGAGATTAATTAAGGGTAATTTGTATTGTATTAATCACAATAGATTAGATTGCAATTCTGCTAGGGACAGGGATGGGGGGGAAGTCATTCACCTTCAATAGGACTATATTTGGGTGACTTGTGTTTTTTTTCTTACAACCATGAGCGACACAGGCACTGTGAATTGAAGTGCTCTGCTACGCTTGAACAGATATGATGCCTTCAAGTGATGGATTTTCTCCTGGGTGTTTGGGTCTCACAGCTTTGCACTCACAACTACTCAAAGCCCCTCATAACTGAAATTTCTGAAAGAAAACAGTTTTGTATTACAGGGGTAAAGCACTTAGCCTTCCCCCCCCCTTTTTTTTGCATTGAAATAGTTATTTTTACAATGCAATTTTTAATACCTTGAGTTTTCCTTGGAATATCACCATTGAGTGAGACTGAATATGTTGATTTACAATCACTTTCAAATACTTAAAGATTTTTGTAAACAATATATTCCCAGATTACTAAAGGATTGAATATATTTACCCAATATGTCATAAGCTTATAAAAATGTGCACAGAATTGGGACATGGAATAGGCTGTGCACTCGTGGCACTGGCAAAAAGTAGCAGGACAGACTCCTTGAGCTACCTCAGCACCCAGGCCCTGTTTCAGTGCATAATATTTGTGCATGGTATGTGGGGCGGGGCCGGGGAAGGAGTCATGTTCATTCCTCTGAGCAGTCCCCTCCTTTGTGGGCCTCTTTAACACTCCCAATAATCTGTTGCATCCATTTCATGTCTTACTCCCTCCCATACTGATGTGCTTTTCAGATTCCTTTTGTGGAACAATTATTGACAAGACAGTCTAAAATGAGAAGATACTTAATAGAAATAAGAGACAAAAATGTTTACAAACCTCTGAGGATTCCCAACTGATGTTACAGAATAGTATAGTAGGATGAACACCATGAGTTCTCATTTACATGAGGTGTTTTGTTGTGAAATTTGTTTTACTATAATAATAATTATTTTATTAGAATAATCCCATAAGACATTGATTTACTAAAATAAAATAATTGGTGCTCCCTTTATCATGTGTGATTTTTTTTAATAGGTGGGTTCTATTTTAATCATGTTTTTGTTATTTTTTATAATTACAGCACACACTATTTTCTAAAGAAGCGCATATCCAGTCTTCTAAGTGTGGATTGATGGGGAAATAGAGCTCAAAATCAGAATCTCAAAGCCAGTCTTTGAAGGATATATCTGAATTGCACAGTACAGAATAGGATAATGGCAAAAGAAATAAAACACATAAAGAGGCAACAATGAAAAAGTGAAATATTTTGTTTTTAAAGAAGGCAAAAGTCCTTAGGAAAATAAAATTTTCATTGATGGGCTTAGCCTTTGTGTGATTTTCAGCATGCTGTTTAAGGCAAAGGTTAAAAAGTATCTATTGTTTCCCTGCTATGACAAAATGCTCATCTTTGCAGTCTTACAGACACTGATCTCAGTGGTCCTCTTATGCCACCAAAAGAATGGTTCTCTGCTGCCATTAATACCTAATTGGCCCAGCAGCTAACCCAGAAAAGACCTTTCCTGCCACGGTCACCACCCCCTGCTGTGATTTGTACCTACTGACAGAAGAGCAGCTAATTCACCTTCACAACCTGTCAGCTTCCACTCAGGTCACTTTAACTCTGCCTCCTTTGTGACATGGATCTGCTTTTAAAATGGTGATAATCTAAGAAGTATCCCTCTTGAGATTCGGTGGTGATTATATAATCTGTCACAGACCCAAAGGAGTTATAAATACAGGCGGACACTACAATTTCACCAGGGATAAGGAAGTCATTGGAGGCTCCTATGTCAAATAACTTACTTGCTTCCACTTAGAAGAAATTCTGTATTTTTATTCATACACAAAAGCATACAATGAGGGCAGCACTGTTATCAAAAGAGAGACGGGGAGCTCTTAGCCATTTTCCAAATATAATTTTCCCAGTTATCTTCTGATCTTAGGTGCTGAAATCAGAAGCACACGCTTCGGAGTAAATGGTAATTGGAGCACTAAGTGATTTGAATGACGATAATTGATGTGTCATTGCCCAATACAAGCAGAAGAGAATACACAAATAGGAATAACTCTCCCCTAGTTTACACAAATTTCACATACATCAGGCAATGAAACTACAATTACCAATGATACTGGAGCCCCCGGCACCTCAGTCACACATTGCTCCTTCAACAACTCCAACTTGTAGTCTAAGCTCACAGTTAACTTTCTCACGATTTATAAGATCGAAGTCCTTTATGCCAGCCGATCTGTCTGTGTAATTTGGTGAGGAAATAGTAATCTTGGCTGAAAGCCAGTCACCATTTTATGCTGGCCCAAAACCAATCATGCTGAAAACTGATTCTCACCTTGTCTTACATAGGAATTACTGACATAGTGTACGTTCATCTGCACCCACCTTAAAGGAGCCCTCGCCCCTGGAGTGACACATCCCTCATGGAGGCATCAATCCACAGTACACTGGGTGCCGGTAGGACAGCGCCACTCCCAGGCAGACATTTATTGTAGGTAGGCACATGCCAGCATGGACACACAGCCACATACTGATAGGGGCTGAGGTGCTCACACATGTGCAACCACATCTGTCTTCATTCAGTAAGACAAGAATGGCATTTTTCCAAACCTCTTCCATGAGCCACTGCTCCCATGAAATATTCCAAGACAAAAGTCCGTTCCATGAACAAGATCTTCATAAGCAAATATTCTAGGGAATACTTGTGCACTCTCCCCAGCTTAGAACTTGTCTACTATGCATTAACCAGCCCTTAAAGCAACACCTGTAAATTAGCATCACTCAATGTTTCTCACTTTACTTTATTCTTTTCTTCTGTGCCTTCCATTCCTGGAATGCTTTGTGTACATGGAAAATGCTAAGTCACAGGTTTTATAACCAGTACATATTGACTAGGATGAGTAAGTGAAAAAGAAGCAGAAGAAAGAGAAGGGACATATTTCATAGAATGTACACTATGGACAGAATATTGCAAGAAAACAAAGTATCATAAAAACAGTATTAAAGCTGTCCAAAACCCTATCTGCATCAAGCAATTTTTAAAGCTGTTTAGTTTTTAAATACTATTCCTATAACCCATAACTTGCTTTGTGTCAAGAGCTAGTTTATTTCTAGTGAAAACAAACAACAAAAGAGTCAGTGACTAAAATTTATTGCAAAGAACTTAAATTTCAATGTATATAAACTCTACTGACAGTAAAAAGAAATTAAGAAAAGGAGGATATTTCTCTCTTCAAAAATGGAAGAAAGAAGAACTTGCAGTGAAACTTCTGAAAGGTAGGTAGAATTTGGTTGAAATGAAGAATCAATTTTGTTTCTAGTTTCACAGGAAAAAAAAATAAAGTGGGTCTTCAGCAATAAAGAACCACAAAGAAAGGTACCAAACTATACAAAGACTGCTGTTCTCATCAACCTATTTCAAGGCAATATTGAAAGGTGCGTTATTTTTAAAGTGTTTGGCAATATTTTAATTTTGATGCACTTCATTAAGGAGTTCTGCTTTTTATTTACAAAAACTAAAAATGGGAAAAAATAGATAAGAATTTAGATTAAAACCTATTCCTTACCAATCAGCTGGCCTGAGCACCAGGTGTTATCTATGGTCCCCCATCCTTATCACACATTCAGTTTTGTTAAACTTGTATACATGTAGTGATGAAATGTATCTCCAAAAAAAAAAAAAGCTAAGATGTTACCCAAGGAGGCATTTCTCCATTTTTTGTCAACAAGATCTTGATTATAATCCTTCAGCAAATACCACGGAACAATGGCTGTCCACCAAGAATACCTGAAAGATGAGGTTGGGTTATTCTATGCAGTCATGCTTCACGTCACCAATTAACACTAAACCTGTAAGGCAACAAAATGTATGGCCTTTTCCCCTGTGCTATAAGTTGATGCTTCTACAAACAAAGCACAGTACCTGGCCATCTCAATATCTCAATTTGTGTCTTTGGTTTTAATCAGTGCTGAATTCTACCCAGTTCTAGAGGCATCTGTGTAACACTGTTAGTGGCAAAGAGCAAGTCCCTATACTTCCTTGTCCAAATCGAGATACTTCTATTAGTCGAAAAGTAACTGACAAGATTCTTGGGCAACAGATGTAAACTGAGATTGTCCTGGACAAATGGGAACACATGGTCACCCTATGGAGAAAAGCCTGGATCCCCAATCCTAATCCAGTCTAGTACTTACAAACATCACATATGGAATTTCAGATCAAAAGAGCTAGTTAAAACTTCCACTCTGTTTAGTCTCAGCATTCTCTTCACTTTATCCATTCCTTTACCGATTCCTGTCCTGTTTGGCTGTGATCTTATATTTAGACACTACATTTTATTGACGTGAATCTTCTAATATTTTACTGAGTTTTTGGTTAAGCCATCCACATAATCAATTTAAAGTTCAATAGGAGCATGATAAAAAATACTAGTGACAAACATGTTTTCAAAAGACGTCATAAGGTCAAAGAATAGCTTTCTTTCTCTGCTCAGGCTTCTTATAAAGCTATAATGTTCTGTTTTTAGATCTAGTCTGACTTTTATTCCAAAAATAAAAAATAAAAGGCATCACATTGAGAACATGTGGAAACATAAAGGGAAAATTCAGGAGATTTACACCAAAGAAACTAAACTCAGGGCTGTGATCATCACAGGCTCTGTCTAAGCCCCAGCAGTGTGGGCAACAAACCCAAGGGACATTCTGAAAAAACATGAATATAAGCAGCACAGTGAGTTAATGATTTTATTTATTATCTCTTATTCAAAGATCAGGTACTTGGGTTCAAGGTCATGGACTTCAGATAATTTATCTTCAAATTTCAGTCCTAAGTATAAGATAATTGTCTGCATTGTGTGATTTTACATGTTCCAAAAATTTTCCCTGCTTCAAAATACCTCTCCCTAAGCTTGTCATGTAACCTGGCAATCTCTGCTACTATGTTCCTCGACATCTTCTAAAACAGTGGTTATTGCTTGTCTAAGTCACAGATCTCTTTTGAGAATCTGATGAAAGAAATGGATCCTCTCTTCCAATGCTAGGACCAAAAAAAAAAAAAAAAACAATTATATTCACTAAATACTGTGACTAATTTCACAAGTTATTGGTGGCTTTTCTCACTGTTCATCAAATCTATCCATAGGCAAGTTAAAACTATTTCTAACTTAGGACTTTTCTGCAAGTGTATCTTTAAAATTGGACTTAGATTTTTTGCCAATTTGAAGGAATGTGTTCCTAGTTTAGGGAATATACATGTTAAACTATGACATTGCCCTTTTATGTGATAATTAGTAGACTCTTCAAGAAACGTAACTAAAAAAATGTAAATGAGTAATAAAACTAAGAAAATCTGCATTTATAGATAACACAGATCAAACTTTTCTTCATTCCACTGATAATTATTAAGCCTTAACTCTTTCAGACATTGTGCTATGTGCTTGGAATAAGATAAAGAATAAGCTAAAGACTCCCACAATTCTAACTTTCAGTTAATGTTGAAATAAATGGTGAGAGTTTTGGGGAAGGGAAGAATCGACCATAAAAAATGTATTAAGAGCTTCCTATATCCCAATCTATGTGATCCATCTATCTATGCAACCAGATGCAGTGGATTTTTTTTTTATTTAAAAACTGTTTTACAATGAAGACACTCTAGCACAGAAAGTCTGAGCAATTATCCGAGGTCGCTCAGCTGGTGAAGTGACAGAGAAAGGAAATGAGGCCACAGCTGTGTGACAGATTCTGATTCTAACTTTTGCATTATCTAGGTTTGTTCTTTCAAGACTGACTTCAGAATTTATGAAGAGCGTGAATAGGAAAGGGAGACTTGTGCAGGTGGTGGTGTTGAGGAGGCCAAGTTACAGACAGTTGCCTAAGATGCTAAAGGTTACAACTTAATCTTGATAGGATTAAGCAGAACAAAATGTAGCAGAGGGATCCAGCTTAAAAACTAATTAGTCAAAAGAGATTAATAGTAAATAAAAATCAAAAGCGACTCCTTGGTTTCTGACTTGAGTGGCTTGGACAAGGAAATAAGACCAGTACCCAGTTAAGACGCTCGAGTTAACAGTGCCTATAGCAGACCTACCAGACCATGACCTATATGGGCCCAGGGCTCAAGAAACGGTTTTGCATTCATACAGGCCTTCTCAAAGTGTGAAATAGACCCTGGATGTTCCCCAATATACTTTTTTAGAATCTCACAAATCAAAACTACTTAAATAATGTCCCTAAGACATAAACATCTTTGCCCTTTTCATTGTGTTGGTATTTGCATTGATGATGCAAAAACAATGGTGTGTGATATTATCGATGCCTTAGCATGCAGATAGGCAGCAACCTACTGCAACAAGCCTGTCAGCTTTCAAACATTTGAAGACTTTTCTGATGAGATAGGTGGTGATGTTATCAAATGTGGTTTGTTTGTTTTGGTATTATATAATAAAATGTGTCAACATTTGGAAAATGTACAAAACTCAAGGAATCAATATTTTCCGAATAGCCAATGCAAGATAGGATATCATGCCTGAGTAAAAGATCCATTCAAAGTGCAAGGTAGACCAACAGATTTTAACACAATAAATTACAAGACATTGTTTGCTATAGTTTTGAATTCAACCTTGCAACTACTCTTTTTGAAACTGCCTCTTCTTCAGGTCTGGTATAGTATCAAAAACATCTATAATTATATGAAAAGACTATTAAACACACCTCTCTTTTCTAATTATATATCTGTATGGGGCTGAATTGTCTTTATGTACCTAAACCAAAACAAAATATTACATTAGAGTGCGTACAGCGACAGCTGAGAATTCAGCCGTCTTCCATTAATCCATGCATAAGAGACTTGCAAAAATGCAAAGCAATGTCATTCTACTCAGTAAATTTTTTAGTTTTGGAAAATAGTTATTTTTCATTAAAAATATATTACTTACGTTAATAAGTAATGAGGATACTGATGTAGTATAACTTATGTTAATAAGTATGGATTCAATAATGTTCTTTTAAATAAACTAATTAATAAATATTCTAGAACCATCTTCATTCCTCTATTTAATGCAATAAATATCAAAACATATGACCATATAATTAAAAACTCTTGAGGCTTTCAATAACGTTTAAGAGTATGGAGAGTTATTGAGAACAAAATGTGTAAGAACCACTGAGGTAGTATATATTAATATAAGATTAACCAGGGTACACTTGCGGAAACTGAAGCCATAGGCAAGATAGAACATTATTTTAAGTATTATTGAATGGGAAATTAATTAAAACCATTACTAACCTTTCAGTGGTAATAATTAAGAGGATTTAAGGCAAGGGCAATTGTAAATGTAGTTCCTTTAAATCTAGAGGTAGATACATGAATTCTAAACATCTAAAATGAGGTAATTGAGGGACAAACTCTTTATATTCTCTTGGGTTAAACTTGGTATTTAACAGGTATTTTTCCATAGTCAAAATAAGAGCAGGCAAAGGCATGTACCTGAATATACTGATCCAAATGGTCACACTCCAGGCCAATTCAACACTTCTGAGATTTTGTTTCAACGAAATGTATAATAACCACTCAGAAAGACTGTGGTATTAATTGATTTAGTTGCTATGACAACTCAAATGAAGAAATTGACAATGTGCATATAGAGCATTAGAAAATCTAACTGACAAAGAATTTGGAAGTGAACACTATAAGCAAAGGTAAAAAACCCAGATCATTCTTTAATGCTTTAGACTTTTGACATTAAGGACATTATCTATTTAATTTTACTTGAAAACCTAATCAAAAGAAGCAAGCATGCCCACCAACCCAGGAATGGATTAACAAGCTGTGCTATATGTATACCATGGAATACTATTCAGCCATCAAAAAGATGGAGACTTTACATCTTTCGTATTAACCAGAATGGACGAGTAACACATTCTTCTTAATAAAGTAACCCAAGAATAGAGAAGCAAGAATCCAGTGTACTCTATTCTAATATGAAGGCAGTAGATCAGATAATACAAGGGGGGGTAGGTGAAGAAGCAAGTGGGTAGAGGGGAGGAGGGACTGGGTGGGGGGAGTGTCTTGGTGTATGACACACCCATTGGGGATGGGACACAATTATAAGAGATACTTTATCTAACAAATGCAATCAGTGTAACCTAATTCTTTATACCCTCAATGATCCCAAACAATAAAAAATAATAATAATAATAATTACAAAAAAAGTTTCAGGCTACAACTATAAAACAGTATTGACATTGAAGCATTATAAAATTTAACAGCCTTCAAAGCTCAAAAGAAGGATAACAAACCAGTGTCATACATGTGAACATTTAAAGAGCAGATGGTAGTTCTTGGATGGTATTATACCTTGGAGTCCTGTGACTGTTGGTCTCATTTGACACTGTGGCTCATCTAGGCTGTAATTTTTACAGTAAAACCTAGCAATTGGGGGTAATAGAAAGTAAAACCCAGTAAAGCTTAGGGAAGCATTTTGTTCCATGAATCTTCCTGTTAAAAAACACATTAAAAACAAAAACATTGCTACAAGTCTTCGATCCATTGAATTTTGGAGAAAATATTTCTACTAAAGTCAGTTACCTTTAGTTCATTGTGGAGTTTTTTAGGTCACTGGAGGGTGTATGTGAGTGTGTGTTTCGTAAGCAAAGGTCAATTTTGTGGGTTTGTTCATCACATTTTGAAATACACACAAAAGTTCTTTTTTTTTTTTTTAACCAAGTAGACACATAGACCCTTAGGAATCTGTGAAGTATCACCACTCCCTCCCCTACTCACTGGACAATCCACGTTATCTGCTCAAAATGCACGACTGGCGAGAAAAAAATCCCTCTGTGGGAGCAGATCACCTCATATCGTAACAGCTCAATGACACCCTCTAGTGGGTAGTCTCAATGCTATAATTTGGAGAGGAAAAACAATGTGTGTTTTTAGTTTCCACTTCATTTTCATTTATAATTTATGGCATTTTGAGCATTTGCCTATTCCATAAAAAGACAAATTATGAAATGGAAAATATATTCTCAATAGAATATTTAATTAAAAAATAGAAACTGAGCATCTAAGAGGAGCTTAAAATTGTATAAAATAGATAAAAGCAAACTGACCTGGGAATGGCGAAAGGAGGCTCTTCCTCAGCTGTAATGACGCACTCAGATCTCCTGGAGATGGCTCTGGCAACACAACGTGGCTGTGATGACTACAAATATCCTTCTGCAGAGGCATATTCAAAACAAAAGCAAGGAAAATCAGTTATAAAAACAACTAAATCAAAAAGACTACTCAAGAAAGAGAAGGATGAAAAGAAGTCACCTTCCTATGTCGATACGTTTTTGCTAGAGCAGAAATCCCAGGTGAGCTTTCTTGGCTAGAGTAGAGAATACACAGACAAGCAAAGCACAAACAAGGGCCTGCAAATCATTCCTTCTCAGACAGAGAGTTGAAGGGCACTTGTCAACATAAACCTACACAATTTAGGGCAAGATAGAGAATAAGTGAATTATTATGCTGCCATGATGTCAACTGGTTCACACCTAAAACTCAATTGTCTGTAGCTGGGTTCATTGCTACAGTCAACACAGAGACTTAGCAAAGAGTCCTGGTGCAGTGAAGACTACACTCCCAAGCTAGATTGCCCTGGGCACACGGAGCAGCTCCCCACAGGACCAGCCAAGCTAGATTGCTCTGGGCACAGGGAGCAGCTCTCCACAGGACCAGCTGCACACAATCCTCTCAGCCCCAAGTGAAGTATTATCAACCGCCCCTCCTGAGCAAAAACTGAAGATTGATATCAGACCACACTGCTTGTTTGTTTCATATCTCTGTTGATGGTTTCTTTCCTGTGTGAATATTAAGTTCAAACATTAAAAAAAAAAAAGGACTTTTTTTGGTGGTGCCTGTGGCTCAAGGAGTAGGGCACCAGCCCCATATACTGGGTGTGGTGGGTTCAAACTCAACCCCAGTCAAAACTGCAAAGAGTAAAAAGGACTTTTTGGCAAATTGATCAAGTTAATGCCTGTAGACACCTGAATCACAATACCCTGATCTGACTGTTCAGAGTCAAGCTTCTGGTCTCCAGGAAAAAAAGAGGCAAGAAATCACTTTGCATCACTTTCTTTGACCTTTATTTTCATCTGGATGTCTTTTCTAATATCTTTTCTACTCCAAATTAGTGGCCAGAGGTCGTCTCAATGCAGTTTAGTATAAGAGGCAGCAGGTTACCCCTGAGTTGGAAGGCTTGGATTAGAGGTTTGAATCCTACCTATGCAGCCTTGACGGATGTATGAAACATCCCTGATGCTGTTTCCCCAACTGAAAAAAATAGAGGAAATAGCCCATGATCTCTAATATCTCACGGGCTTTGCTAAAGGATTCACAATAGTACCAAACACAGTCCCCGCTTGTTTTGTTTTCTAAATGATCCTCATGTGTTTCTTCCTTTTAACAGATATCTTTAATCTTATTTTGTAGTCATATGATAGTGAACAGTTTTTTTTCCTGGTGATAAAACGTGAGTAAAGCTGGCTTAGTGCAGGCATTCAGAAACAATTCCAAATGAGCGCATTTCCTTGCTAGCACTGGTCCATCATCCCATCCCCCAACACATTCCTGTTTTCTCAGTTAGGACAACAGGGTGGTTCACAACAGGAGCAGATCTGCTACATATTGTGGTGTAGATGTTATTTAAAACCCCCAAGTCCATCTCGATTGTTCAAATCCTTTTACCTTAAACCAGGAAATCGTCCTTTGCCATTAAAAGGACAATAAAAAAGTGCCAATTAAAAAGTGTATCCCAGATGTACTCAGAACCATGAGACTGGATGTGACTTTGTACTCAGGAATGTTTTTGCCTTTAAAAATGTTTAAGAGAAATGTAAGTATATTGCTTGATTATTGTCTGTTAGGAGTCCATCAATAACCATACAGAAAAATTGTTACCTAGAAAAATGAAATGGTATTTCATTTTTGAGAAAAATGTGCTTTATTGTTGCTTTTTTTTAAGCTTTATTCACATTCTAGCACTACCTGAACAAAATACCATACATTCGTTGGCAAAAATTAAAACACAAAAACAAAATATCATTTCTCAGCCTTTTGGCTAAGATCAAGTGTAGTGTCTGTTCTTATCAGTTTACAAACAAAACAAAATTTATTATCTCACAGCTCTGAGGCTAGAAGGCAGGAATGATGGTGTGGACAAGGCTTGATTTCTCCTGGGGGCTTTGAGGAAGGCTCTGTCCCATGCTGCTCTCCTGGCTTTTGGAGGTTGCTGGCGATTCTTGACGTTCCTTCACTCATAGACGTGCCACTCTAATATCTGCCTTCATCTCCACATGGCCTGCTCCCCTGTGTGTATCTCTGTTTGTGTCCAAATTTCCCTTTTCTTTACAAAGACACCAGTTGTTAGATTTGGGCCTGCACCAATCCAGTGTGACCTTAGTTTGATTATATGTGCAAAAACCCTACTTCCAAATAAAGCCATGAGCAAGTACCAGGACCTAAGACATTTGCAGATGTTTTGGAATGGTACAATTCAGCCTACAACACCTGACCCCCCCCCAATACTAAATAGACCCCAAACTCAAACTCTTCCATTAATATCACTGGTCTTCTTAGCTTAAAATGACATTTTAAAAAAATTTCTAGAAATTAAAATTAACTGAGACAGCAGTGTATTTAAAAAAGAAAATTTAACTTTTTTTTAAAGAAAAAGCATTATAAATTTAGCTAAGTGTTTTAGAATAATGTTTAATAAAACTAGCAATATTTGTAGTTTATAAAATAGTGTTGGTCACATTTTGTGAGAGCATAAAGAAAAATGAAAAACCTTCATGTTCTTAATATGTTGACTTTTTAAATTAAATCATAGCTGTGTACATCAATGTAATATGTTGACTTCTAATACATAGGTTTTCTGCAGTGACACTTGTTTTTGAGTCGCAATTCTCTACATCAGAAAGAGAATTTTAAAAATTCAAAGTGTAGTTATTAACTAAACTTCTAATTGTAGGCATTTTTTTTCTTATTTCCTCTTTGGCAAAACTCTTTACAAGAGCTATACTAAATAACAAGATTGATAAATTTTATATTCCACCTTCTTTCATTTTCCTGGGACAGACTGTTAACATGACACTGGTAGGATGTCAAAAAATTGAGCATCTCAGTTCTAGATAATTAGGCACAGTAAAAATCAGAGCAAAATTAAGAAATGAAAAAGAAAAAGAGAGAAGATATAGTTTGGATGCTTGTCCTCTCCAAAACTCATGTTGAAATTTAATCCCCAGTGGGAGGTGTTTGGGTCATGGGGGTGGATCCCTCAGGAATAGATCAATGCCCTCCCAGGGGCAGGAGGAACGTGAAGTGCTCTCCTGCTATTAGTTCCCTCTAGTTGTTTAAAAAGATCCTGGTACCACCCTCTGTCTCTCCTGCTTCCTCTCCTGCCATGTGGCTGTGCACATGGTCACTCCACTTTGCTTCTTCCCATGATTGGAAGCAGCCTGAGGCCCCACCAAAAGCCAAGCAGATGTCAGCACCCTGCTTCTTATACAAACTGCAGAACCACGAGCCACATAAATGCCTCTTTTCTTTACAAATTAACCAGCCTCAAGTATTCCATTACCCAACACTAAATAGACTCCTCAGGGAGAATTGAGTTCAAGTCTCTGCTCATCCTTTAATGAATAGAGCCAATCTATGTAACCTCAAGCAAGTTATTTAATCCATTTAAATAATAGTCCTATCTCCTCATGTTATTTTAATTCCAATTGTGGGAATATTAAAGTGTAAACAAGTGCAAAGCAAAGGGCACAAATTACAGGCCTCATTAGCACGTGATACTGATTTCCACATGTTAATCATTCTAAGTGTGTTTATACTTGCCTCAGTTAATGAGAATCTTAACATCTATCAGTTCAGGATAGAAAATAATACTGCCTATAAAGCAAAGGAATACATAATGCATCTTGCTTCCAAAAAGCATCTTCTTTATCTAATCAGCATAGTGGGAGGAATGAATTTTATTTCAAAAAACAGAAGCATTACATTAACTTTGTGCAAAGACAGGTTAGCAAAGTGAAAAATACAGACATAACCAGGAGTGTGACTCTCATTTCTGAAAGTCACATATCAATCCGTGAACTCCATACAGCAAAATGAACAAAAATTTCGTGAAAGAATTACACTGGCAAATATATTCTCTCAGGCTTGTCCTCTCATTGCTTATGTTAGAAACAAGGTGTATATGCCTTATCCATGTTCTATTTCACCTTTACCTCCTTCAAACCTCACTCCCTAAAACAATCTGAAGGAACTAAAAACAGCAAACTCCACTTTCCTCAATGACCACTTGATCTCAGCCATGCAGTTAGCCTTCCTATCAAATTACAGGCTCACAAATTTTATTCCACCACCCAATACGGCCCCAAGTCTAACCCAATGCAGGATCTGGCCTAAGTAAGTAGTAACTCTCATGAAAGTCTTACATTTTTATTTCTGGGGTGTTTCATATACCATCCTCTATAACTGTCAGCATTGCTAAGGAAATGGATTTTATTATAAAAAAATAAAACCCTTATAACACTGTGCAAAACTAGACTGCCAAAGTGATAATACATTCCCACATTCCCATAAGCAACAGATTAAAAACCTCATAGAAAAAAAAACACACAGAAAATTACAGGTTCCCCCTTGCAGCTCTGCTTATAAGTCTCTTCCGCAGAGGTTTCCTAGACACTCTCCCACTAGTTTCCTTCCCAGACGTGTCTGCTCTTCTGTGCAGCCTCCCACCCCTGCAACACGTCACGCCCACTCCAGCATCCGTGCTTGGTAGAATGTGGGCTCACATTTGTCCATTCTTTACCGGTGCTTTTCTGTATAATCTTTTCTGTACTATTTTTATGGACTTCTCTGTACTATCTCCTATAAAATGGAGACAAAATGTGTGTGTGTAAGAGAGACAGAAAAAGAGAGACTTTTGTCTTTTGCCTTTTTCCAAATGCATAACAATTAAAGATTTCTAGAGGACCCTGCTCATCAAGCCTGTGTGTCTTATGCTGGTTTTTGACTTACCCGGGTAAATATGAGAGGCCTTCCCTAAAAGAAGCTTGGCATCAAATAGGGTCAGATGTATTTTAAACCTTAGGTGGCTGTCAACAGTGTCATTACATTGCAGGTAGTATGCTCCCTTAATCTGAAATAAAAATCTATAAAGTAACCTCTCTAAGTGAAAAAACAAAGGAACGCAGAGTTTTCCTGTTGGGTAGTTTAAAAGCTGTGCGCTGTCTTTCCCTTTGAATTGCTGCCCCACCGTGTTTGCGAAGAGCGGACTGCCGTGTGCTTCGCTCCATCCATTTCTTTGACATCCTTTGACTCCGGCCGGCTCCCCAGCCTCCATCCTTCCTTGTCACAGAGGTCCTGCCAGTGCAGCTCATTCAGTAGCCATCATTGCGGCGAACTCCATCCCAGCAGCTCCAGATGGAATATGGGGATAAACAGCTCCCCCAAGAGTGTTCTCCAGCGTGAGGCCATCAATCAGCCTGCAGCTGGGACGGGAGAGCGAGTCAGTGACAGAGCCAGCGACTTCCTGCCAAAAACATAGCACATTTCTTAGTGCCCAGCTTCCTTCCAAAGGGAGATGTCACGCTACATGTTTTAGCATTCACGTCTCCCTCTATACCTAATATTTATGCCCAATTTTATGTAAATGTGCCTGGCAATATTATTCTTTAGGTTTGGGGTGTATAACAGATACTCAATCTGGTAACAGAATTTCCTTCCCTCTGGGAAGGAAAAGTCTTTGTTTCTTTAACAAATCACATTATAGAATATCAAACAATAGGTTATTTTCCAATGGTAGTTGTTACATTAAAATTTTTATGGTGCATGCCCATTACCCTGTTACAGACAGTCGTAACATCTGCTGGCTTGTGACTTACAGCAGTGGTAAGTGGTTCGTTTTTGTCTGCAAGTAGCAGACAGAGGGTGGTCCTTCTTTAAGCCAAGATCCAAATTGAGAGTGAACAGTTGGAACTCTGCAGCACAACAGCCTTGGCACCCACATCCTGCAGGGTAGACGTCTCTGGATGCCTGCCAGAGATGTTTCCCTCTCCACCATAATGTGCGAGTGAGGATAGTGATAGAAGATACCACCATGGACTATATGAACCAAAATAACCATCGCTGAACAATGATACTCCACTTATAATTATAGTTTCCACTATAACAAGTATTAAACTCAAGCATAGGACTTGCTAACTTCCTGATGTTATTTAAGTTAAGATTATAAAAGTCATTTCCTTGGGATATAAAATGTGATACTTAAGAAGACCATCCTCCCAGAAAATTGTGTGTGGTTTTGCTGTTCTACAACCACCTTCTCCAAGATACTGTGGGGCTCCCCTCCCCCAACATCCTAATTTGCAGACAGTGGGAGAGTTCTCCTGAGCTCTGTAAATCCATCCTTCGCTGGTTCAATAAAACGATTTCCTTTTCTTCAGTTAGATAAGAAAAAAGTCATTCCACCTACAGATAAAAAATGTCTATTTGTACAATTATTTTCATTTCTGCACACACACACTTCCACTAATTTCTACTTCAAACACACAAGGAAATTCTAGGGAAAATAGACACAGCATAAGAAGGCCATTAATTCCACATGATTATGTGTACATTAATGCATGTGAGCGATTCCAGGTAAGAATAAAACAATATAAACTCAGGGAGTTGGGATGGAGATGAGTGATGAGGAAGACAGAGGGATCAGCTTATGATAACTTGGGAACTGGCCGCATCAGCGTCCTCATTATCCACAGATAAGAAAAATGATGTCCCCCAACATGCAATCACTTGCCTCATGAAATCACAAGGAACAGGCCTAGGAGTTTGGATTGTTTTAAGTTGTGCTATAGTCAGTAGCTGAAAGGAAAACATTATGAAAATTATTGGGGAAAAATCATTCTGCAATATAGGATATAGTTACTCCTTCTGTTAGCATTTATTGAGCTACTAGTGTTTTCAAGTAAGTAGGTGGCTTATAAAAACATGATTAAGTACCTTAAATCAAAAGAGAGATAAGGTGATTCTAGAAATAGCCATAATAGAAGGCAAACTATGAACTCAAGAGGTGTATAAATTAAAACTCTTTGCTTTGCATTTTTACATCAAGGCAATAACTCACCTGATAAAGGAGACAGTAAAATATGAGATATAGAGTTGAGAAATCTCTGAAATTCTACTATATACAAACTATTCAGATTCAGGTCATGAAATACACCATAAAATAACATATTATATTCAAGTTCATCAACAGTTTCCATTATAGATATTTAGTGCCATTTCCAAAATAATCTACACTTAAAAGTCTAGATATCCATTTTTAAAATGAAAAATATGCTCCTCTTAGTAGGCACTGGATTTTTGTTTTATAAATTCCAAGCTTTTAGATTATGCATGAAGTGAACTTGCCCTAGAAATTGATTCTCAAAGAAAAGCGTATGCTCTCTTATTTAAAGAATCTTTACCAAAAGACCTATAAGTTCAAGGTTCTTCAAAAAATGATATGCCTGTTACTGCCTCAGAATGAGAGTTTATAAAAAGACCAGGTCTTAGTTTAGGGCATTTTTTTTATTATTAGAAAGAAACCATAAGAAATGCTTTCCTCTTACATAATGCCTTTCACAGGATTGCACCAAACTGCATTTGCCCTGCTTAACCTCCCTCGTCTGAGAGGTGTTTTAACACTTCCAGAAGACAGGAGGTTGTGCTGCTGCTAGTAGGCACCGCCACTTGGACTTTCGCTGATTCAGAGCACAAAGGCCTCAAAAGCTTGATAAAGAGGCAAAATGTGTTAGAACTCAAAAAATGTGTCATTTACAGCCTGAGAGGATCGGGTTAAAGATCATCTATTTATGAAGCATCTACATCCATCATCTCGTTTTATCCTTACTGGTCTTGTGAGATGTCAAGTATTAGAATTCCTGCCTCACAATGAGACAACAGAACTTCTTGGCTATGATTCCAAAAAAAGGCCTGGGGAAACTGGAACTCATTTTAGGCCCCCTGGCCAGCAAGCCTTTCTACTTTTCACCACATCACGTATTCAATGAAAGGTAAATTTTGTTCATTACAACATTTTTAAGACTTGACAAGAAGTTCAGATTCCATAATGTGCCAGGTTTTATGTGATTATATCAAACTGGCACAAAAGAAGTAGGCACACATTCTCTTCTCAGCGAGGATATTTTCATTGAGCCAAAATATTTATAAATGGAATTCTTAGTACACGAGCAAATATAAAATAAATTGCTAATTATGAATTACAGTCAATAAATACATTGGATAAAGACAAATACAAAGTTGAACCACAAAATGAACTGGAAAACACAGCTCTTGGGGGAAGAGATGAATGGTTCTCACTAGCACAAGAAAATGGAAATTGTCTGTTTTTTTGTTTTTTGGTTTTTTTTTTTTCGTTTAAAGGGTGTGGGGAATAGGATTAGAAGTGGGCAAAACTCTAGAGGCAAAGACATTGCCTAGAAACCCTATTGCTATTTGGATGTTCACTGCTGAAACTTCACAGACACCAGAAAAAAGTAGAGCAAAAACGCAATGTAAATTATTGAAGTAGTGCCGTCATTTCCTGAAGTATCTGGGATAGTCTGCCCATAAAACATTAACGTGACATTTCTGGGTTTTGACAGGTTGTTGGGAAGAGAAAGGGTAAAAAATACACAAACCTTTTGCTGGGAATGGAGACATTTGTTCAGATAAAAACAAACAAGCACTATGGCTGGTCTGCATGCCAGCTTTCCCTGAAAAACAGGAAGAAACCATGAAAATTTAAAGCCCAACACCGAACTGGATTAAACTTGATTTGTTCACTATAATATAAACAGCCAGGATTATAAGCATCCCAGGCTTTTCTCTTCTCTTTCACTCTTTTAAGAACGAGTAAACTGAACCTTGCCCAACATTTAATTTATGCCTCTAGCAAATAATTGAGCTGCATGTCCTTTGCACATAATGAATTAATGTGTTTATCCAGGGTGACTAGAGGAGATAAAGGGAAAAAAAGTGCTAGTTTCCTCAGCAGGCAAAAGGATCACTCCTTTTTCTCAGTGCTGGCTTATAAGCAGAACTAGCTTTGCCTTCATATAGACCATCATAAAGGATTTTGACAAAAGACCGCCTGCCACAGAATATGTCCTCCACCAAATAATCACCTCTGGAAACCAGAATCACACCTTTGGATGTAGGCTCTGAAATTCTAAAAAGTGCTCATCTTTAAAAAGGGCAGAAAACATACCACAATGCCTTGAGTATGAATTCTTTGGACCCTAGGCCCATTTCCACATAGTCAACCTATATATATATATATATATATATACACACACACACACACCCACACACAAACCCAACCATGTTATACTTTCTCAAAGGAAAGTTCTATTAATGCCAAAGTATCTTTCTCTAGAGCAGTGGTTCTCAACCTTCCTAATGCCTCCTAATGCCACAACCCTTTAATACATTTCCTCATGTTGTGGTGACCCCCCCCAACCATAAAATTATTTTTGTTGCTACTTCATAACTATAATTTTGCTACTGGTATGAATCGTAATGTAAATATCTGATATGCAGGATGTATTTTCATTGTTACAAAGGGGTCGCGACCCACAAGTTGAGAACCACTGCTCTAGAGTATTGCCTATAAGATTACAAAATCAGGTCATTTGTTGAAACAAACTTCAAAACACTGTAAGTAGTATTGTAGATAAATATTTCGCTACCTTGGCATAAAAATGGGCAGCCCAGCAATGTGGTTCTTTAAATTCTCCTGTACAAATGCAGAGAGTAAGCAAAAGAAGAAAGTCAAAATACAAATAAGCGGGTTAGTAATGGTTATGATGCCAAATACTAAAATCTACAGGGGATTTTCTTTTGTAACCTTGTTAGAAATTCATATAATTAAAAGCATAAAATTAATAAACTATATTAGATTCAAGGTTCCTCCATTTTTGTACATTTTTCTGAGAGTGATATCAAGATAGATTCATCAGCTATGTGATTGTTCCACAGAAATCAACTCTAAAAATGTCATTGTTACACTCCAAAAAGCTCTGTTAGAATATTTATGAATTAAACATTACTTAATTAATTTAGACTTTATGTGGAGTTATTTATGTTTTATGTGTCGTCATCTCTTTGATAAGAATAAATAATCAGAAGGGTTCTCAAATTATAGATGAAGATAGGCCACATTTTTTGTTCTAGATTGTTGTCTATGTCATTTCCAGGATTTGGGTTTCTGCTACAATGGCACTCCCAGAACTAGAGTTGTAGCCTTATACCACATATCTATATGGTAGATATAGATATATTCAGTTTCAGCCAGGCCCTGTGAATAATTTGGCTCCAAGGCAAGAATAATATGATCTCCTCCTAAACCAACATTTGAATCCACAGCTAATCCTCTTTGCTTTGCTTACATAACATTCAGTAGCAATAAGTTCTTGCTTTAATGCCCCACATTCAAGGACAGGTCTCCCAGCATTCTTCCCTAGACTCCTCATTTCCCTAACTACCTCCCAGGTCTGTCCTGGAACTACCTCTCATAATTCTTTCTGTATTCCCTCCAGTAGTAGCACCTTAGGATTACATTAAACTTATCTATCTCTAATCTTACCTTGGATCTTCTGCTGGACCCCACCCTAACCTCTGTCCTATCTGAAAAGATCTCTCTGGTGCCTGCCCTGCTCTTCTCAGATTTGGTGTTAACACTCATGTGCTGGTTAGGGCAATGAGTCCTAAATGGATATTGCAGACGTCATTGTATTACATCCTTACACTTACATGAAACCAGGGGAAGATGGAGAGCCCTTCATAACTGAGGTTGGAATTTGATGAATAATTCTTTTTTCTGTCCTGTAGGATTTGGAGGCTTAGTTATTTCTCCTTTAGCTTGTCTGATAAAACTAAGCAATCCTAATTCTTTCAAAGTCCAGCTTTACATCCCATTCTCTGATACTTCTGTAGTCCTTATCCAATCCTCTTATATTTTCTAGAGTTTTAAGAGCCAAAAATTGCACATAAAATCCATGTATAGGTATAGGTATTCTACATCTTCATGGAAGATATGGTGTATAGTCTTTTAGTCTTTATAATTTTGTAATAGATATTGTCAAGAATTTCATAGACATATTTGTATGTAGCAGCAAATTCATTCACCCAATTTCTATTTCCTAAGCAATTACCATGTGCCACACTTTGTTCTTCTAAGCACTGAGAATACTTTAGTCAGCAAAACAGACAACAGATCCTTGATCTTGCAGAGCTGGTATTTTAGAAAGAAGAGATAGATAACAAACATCATACAAAAAAAATTGTAAATTATATAAAAAAAGTAACAAGTACCCATCTTAGTCAGTTTGAGCTGCTATAACAGAATACCATAGACTGGGCATCTTAAACAAAAAACATTTTTTCTCATAGTTCTGAAAGCTGAGAAGTCCAAGATCAAAGTGCCAGTGGACCTGGTTCCTGGGGAAGGCACTTCCTTGTTGGCAGATGATGGCCTTTTTGTTGTATCCTAACATGACCACAGGAGAAAGTGGTCTTTGCTCTTCTTAAAAGAACACAAATCCCATTCAAAAAGGCTTCACCCTCATGACCTCATTACCTTCAGAAGGTCCCACCTCCAGATACCTTCCTGTTAGGGATTAGACTTGAGCAAATGAATTGGGAGGTGGGACACAAATGTGCAGCCCATAGCAGTGCTTCAGGAATAAAGAGAAAGTAGAACACTGTAGCCCAGCAGAGTCTGCTAAAGGATGGGCAAGAAAACTTATTGAGGGTTGTCTACTAGACTGATTACAGACACACATGACACAGGAAAGGCACGTGTTATACACACACACACATGCGTGTACACAGGATAACTTTTTCTGACATAATACAGACATGAAGCCTTCAGTCCAGGGCTGATATAGTACCCCTGTGGTGTCATCAACACCCCTTGCTAGTCTCTCTTTTGCTCACATTCCATAGTAGCCACTGTCTCCATGTGTCATGTCTACATTCCAGGTAGAAGTAAAGAAGAAGGGGCACAAACACAGTTTCTATAATCTCCCTTGGTAAAAATTCCTGTTTATACTTCATTAACACCTGTATCTAAAGGTAAGCTGGGTGAACAGTCACTCACAGACATAGGGGTTCTTTAGTAGAAAAAGAACCTCGTTTCTGTCATCCTAGCTACTCAGGTGGCTGAAGAAGAAGATTGCTTGAGCCTAGCAGTTCAAGGCTGCAGTAAGCTAAGGTCATGCCACTGCCCTCCAGCCAGGTGACTGAGTAAGACCCTATTTCAAAGGAAAGAAGGAAAGGACAGATGAGACTATCGCATTACTATCTATTATAACTGATTTTTAAACAACAATATCACATATAGTAAGAAAATTTTCTATAAACTTGAGAAAAATATTTGTTTAAAGGGTGCAAAGTTTCTATTAGTAGATCATTTTAACTACCATGCACCTGAACTTTGAAATTAGGCGATCTTCTCAGATGAATTTTGTCTAGTAGGAAGCAGACATGTTTGTCTTAGCCTCCCTGGACTGGCTATAACACTTTCAAATTAATTTCAACATGTTGTTTATAAGTATCATTATGTGTGACTCTTATTTTACAAGTTCTCAAAATAAATGAAAGAATAAATTTTATTTAGATATGTATAACCAAAGTATAACCTTTTTTTTTTTTTTTTTGAGACAGAGCCTCAAGCTATCACCCTGGATAGAGTGCTGTGGCATCACAGCTCACAGCAACCTCCAATTCCTGGGCTCAAGCAAGTCTCTTGCCTCTGCCTCCCAAGTAGCTGGAACCACAGGTGCCTGCCA
>CAUYRH010055156.1:0-18466 GCA_963574655.1 Perodicticus potto | reverse complement strand
CCCCCAGCCAGGTCTCCTCTCGGCTCACTCCCCTCTCACCACTCCCGAGCCAGAAAACCAGCACAGTTCAGCAACAGTCTGTGCCCGTCCACACCCCTCAAGAAAATCTCCAAGAATCTGGACTCTGTGGGGGACAGGCCTCCAGACCTCGGGGTGAGAGTGGAGGGAAACACCAAGAACTCCGACTTGCAGGTAGAGAGTATATACAGTTTTATGCCTGGCTGGAGAGTGCCGCAGCACCCTAGAAGGGGAAGGAGGTCTGGTTTTTAGAAGGTCTCTCCCGTGGGGTAGGATGGGAGGACGTCCGGACTCTGCTGGCTTGTTTGTATGGAGGTATGGTGTATACTGCGAACCTCCTTCATGGGGGAGGGGATTCCTGTCCTCTTGGTGATGTACTCTGTACCTTTTTGTTTGTGTCCTCGGGGTCTCAGGTCTCCCCAGCAGGGTTGATGTGTGCTCTTCGACCTTTTCTTTTGGCTCAGATCCAAACCATCGGCTTTCTTGCTGAGTTTCTGACCTTTAACGCTCCTTTTGGATGGGAACCTCTGCGGAAAGCTGGCTACAGATCGCCATCTTGGCTCCTCCCCCCCCCCTTTTTTTTGAGACAGAGTTTCATTACATCAACCTTAGTGGAGTGCTGTGGCCTCACAGCTCACAGCAATCTCAAACTCTTGGACTTAAGCGATTCTCTTGCCTCAGCCTCCCAAGTAGCTGGGACTGCAGGCGCCTGCCATAACGCCCAGCTATTTTTTGGTTGTACTTGTCATTGTTGCCAGCTCTGGTGTATGTGGTTGGCGCCCTAGCTGCTGACGCCGAGACATATCTGATGGCACAAAGCAAGCAGCAGAGCTGGGATATGAATCTAGGTCTGCATGATTCTAAAACCTAATCCTGGCTCAGCGCCTGTGGCTCAACGGGCTAAGGCGCCAGCTACGTACACCTGAGCTGGCGGGTTTGGATCCAGCCCAGCCTGCCAAACAACAATGATGGCTGCAACCAAAAAATGACCGGGCGTTGTAGCGGGCTCCTGTAGTCCCAGCTACTTGGGAGGCGGAGGCAGGAGACTTGCTCGAGCCCAGGAATTGGAGGTTGCTGTGAGCTGTGATGCTATAGCACTCTATCCGAGGTGACGGCTTGAGGCTCTGTCTCAAAAAAAAATAAAAAAATAAAACCTAATCTTTTGTCTTTTTTATACCCATGATGCCTCTTGGTTACTAATCATATGGTCCTTATATTGTTTTTAATAGAACTAAACACAAACAGGCAAAAGAAAAAAAAAGAATTGCTAATGGTTTGAAGGACTAAAGAAAGCAGCCAGAAAGTGTACACTGCTTTGCCAGATAAACAGTAACAAATAGTCATACTCACAAAATGTGTTCAGAAAAACTCTTTTTTTACACATGAATATCAGAGATTTTTCAAAATCTTGATGCAGCTTCACCTACCCATGTGCACAGTGACTGAACTTGTCCTACATGAATTCAGGTTACCTATCTCATTGACTGGGAAAGGCCTGGGATCAGTCATGTCTGAGTTTCATCCCTGTGCCCCCACAATTTTGGGGGGCCCAAGCTTTCAAATTTAGCCAGGTGAAATGTTTGGGTTCTGGGCATGACAGAGGCCATAAGAGTAAGGGAAGCCAGAGCCTTCAGAGAAGTTAGTATATTCCTAAGTCCCGCAAGCTGCCTAAACGATGTGGGGAAACTAAGGAACAGGTTAGCTAGGATAAAGCAAGGCATATGGTATTGGTATGAATATTGTAATATTCACCTATTAATACCCTTGAATAATAATTTTTCTACAAATAGCAATTTTTAGGTAAAAGAGCTAAATAAAATTCAATTATTCAAGTATTTCTCATTGATTTAATGTGAGAGACAATACAAAATCGAGTAACTGTTGCTACACCCAAAAAATTTAATTTAATATGAGAAATTAAAAAACATATGCGTTACCACACATACAGACCTGTTGTTGTAGTGCTTCAAGAGGGGCATAAACATGTGGTTAAGGGTACAAAGGAAAGAAAAATAACTGCTTTAGCTACCATTTATCTATAATGTTCATAGCTACCATGCAAGTTAAGTATTAACCTCAACTTAGGAATGAGAACATAGGATTTAAAACTGATTGTATCAGTTTGGAAGAACTAAAGAATTAAGATTAGGAATGTCTTCAAAGATACAGAAGTGAGACGTTTGAAGTATAAAGGAGAATTTTAGCTAAGGAATGGGAGCACAAAAGCCTGGCACGTGGTTGGAAAACAAGTTGTTTCACAGATTATATGAAGAAAGGAGGCAAAGAAGGCAAAAGGGGACCTCTCCAACACACTGAGGTTGCCCTGAAAGCCAGGTAGAGACCCATCTGTGTGGGTGTGAGTTAAGGAGGGCTTCTGAGCCCAGCAGTAGCAAAGCACCTCATCACATGATATGCAGCAAGGGCAGAGGAGATGAAGGGGGTGAGCTACGGCTGCGACAACAGTGAAGTACAAGGTAAAAATAAAGGCCTGAAATTGGACAGATACAAACAAGAGAAAGACATATTTGCATATAATCCAAGCCTTTTTTGACAGATATTAAGAAAACATGGTTCAGGTTTTTAAAACCTTGGCAATTTTAGATATATATTTTTTAAATTTTGGCAAATATGTCAGCCACAACATAAAATTTAAAAAGAAAAAAAGCATGGTTTTCTATTTTGAAATTTTAATTTAAAAAGAGCAGTTATTTTCTTTTATAATTTGTTAATTTGTTAATCAAATGGTAAAAGTTAATAAAACTGGGATTTTATCTAAAGGATTGGAATTTTTTGGAAATTTCAATTTTTTAAATTGAGTCAGTACACTGCAGTGTTGGTTCTAAGTAATCCAGCCTGAGATTAAAGGATCAAATCCCAGCCCTACTACTTCCTGACTATCTGATGTTAGGCGGTTATTTTCTTTCTCTGCCTTGGTTTCCTCATATTTAAAATGGGAACGTATTAGTGCCTGTCTCACAAAAGTTGTATTTAAAGAGCTTAAACAGAATATGGCACATAAATTAGATGTTAAACATTTTTAACTGCATGCATTCATACCATATGGCAGCTATTATTATACATTTTTAATGTATGGTCATTTTATAAATAACTGTTTTACTTTAGTGATCAAAACCCAAGTATAGCAAAAAAAAAAAATTCTTTTTTTAAAGACAGAGTCTCAAGCTGTCACCCTGGTAGAGTGCCATGGCATCATAGCTCACAGCAACCTCAAACTTTTGGGCTCAAGTGATCCTCTGGCCTCAGTTTTTCTATTTTTAGTAGAGACAGGGGTCTTGCTTTTACTCAGTTGGTCTCGAACTTGTGAGCTCAAGCAATCCACCTGCCCCGGCCTCTCAGAGTGCTAGAGTTATAGGTGTGAGCTACTGCACCTAGCCCAAATATAGCAAAATTAACTAAAGAAAGGCTAGCAAAAAATAACAAATATTATCTTCAAATGTGGAAAAGAAAGTTGAAAGTTCAAAAGCATATCATTTCGATCTGAACTTCTTCCCATTCCTTTTCTGTGATATAGCCATCTTGCTACTACCAGAACTTGATTTGCACAAATATCTACATCTTTAATTAGACATAAAAACAGACTCCTACATATGTTACTAGTATATCTAGACTTCAAATTCTAGAGGTCATTAAGTTACAAACATTCGTAGGTCCTTATTATTTCAAAGCATAACAAAATCCCAGTACATCTAAGTGTTTATCAATCCCTTGCATACTATTAAAATAACAATTCCCTTTGGGCGGTTTTACTAATGAAAACGCAACTTTGAAGACAAGAAGAAATAGGTACAAATCACGCAACATAAAAAAGCTTTAAGTCTTACCACGTGGCCAAGATGAGCCTTGAGGTTGAACAAAAGATTTCCCCTTATGGTTACAACTTGGTTTGGATCTGACTTTTCTACATTGATTTAATGGACAGCGGTGACCATGTTGACTTTCTCTAAAATAGAAATTATATAATTATTATATCCCTAGAACAATGTTTTTCAACCTTGTTATCTCATGGCACACTTGAACCTATAGTTAAACTTCTGTGGCAAACTTACGTTGAACACAAAGGAGCAAAATACATATATATTTATTGTGCTTTGAACTTCTTTCAAAAATAATTTAATACATGCTTTAAGAACCTCTGACATATTTTCAACACCACTTGAAAATCACTGCCCTAGAATCTAATACCAGTGATAATCTTTAATATTTTAAAAAGTTTAAATTCCAACACATTATTCTTAGTAAAGCAACACAAGAATGGAGACGCAAGAATCCTTTGTACCCCATTCTGGTATGAGGACAATTAATGACCTAGTACGGGGGGAGGGTAGAGGGAGGGTGGGGGAAGAAGAAAGCAGAGAGAGGGAAAGGGGGGGAAGGGAAGAGCAGAGAGAGGGAAGGAGGGAGGGGGGTGGGGGTTCATGGTGTGTGACACACCTTTTGGGGTGGGACACAATTGTAAGAGGGACAAATGCAATCAATGTAACCTGGTTCTTTGTACCCTCAATGAATCCCCAACAATAAAAATAAAAAAATAAAAAATTTTTTTAAAAGCTTAAATTCCAGCCTTAGCAAGAGCAAGACCCTTTCTGTACTAAAAAGAGAAGCTAACCAGTCATGGTGGCAGGTGCCTATAGTCCCAACTACTCAGAAGGCTGAGGCAAGAGATCATTTGAGCCCAAGAGTCTGGGGTTACTGTGAGATATGACACCACGGGACTCTACCCAGGGTGACATAGTCATGCTCTGTCTCAAAAATAAATAAATAAATACACAAAATAAAAATAAAAAGCTCAAATTAAGTTGATCTTAGGTCAGCTGTGCCCACATATAGCCCCAGCTACTGAGGAGGCTGAGTTGGGAGGATCACCTGATCCCAAAAGAGAGAGGCTATAGTGTGCTATGACTGTGTATGAGAATAGCCATGGCACGCCAGCCTGGGCCGCATAAGGAGACCTTGTCTCTTAAACAAACAAATCAAAAAAAAGCCCATCCACAATAAGATACCACCTTACCCCAATTAGAATGATCATTATTAAAAAATCAGAAAACAACCGATATTAGTATGGATGAGTTAAAAAAAAAAAAAAAGGAATGCTTACACATTGTTGGTGGAGCTGTAAATTAGTACAACTTCTACGGAAAACAGTATGGAGATCTTTCAAAGACTAAAAGTAGATCTATCATTCGATTCAGCAATCCTACTACTTGGCATCTACTCTAAGGAAATGAAGATATTTAACAAAAAAGATACATCTGATTGTTGACTGCCGCACAATTCATAATAGAAATGATATGGAATCAACCTAAGTGCCCATGAGAGGAAGAGTGGATAAATATACAGACCACTGAGTATTCCTCAGTCATAAAAAGGAATGAAATAATGTCTTTTACAGCAACATAAATGGAAATGGAGACCATTATCCTAAGTAAAGTATCTCAGGGATGAAAAAACAAATACCACATTTTCTCACTTATAAGTGGGAGCTAAATGATGGGTACACATAGTGAGAAAGCAGTTAATGGGGTGGTGCCTGTGGCTCAGTGAGTAGGACACCAGCCCCATATACCGAGGGTGGTGGGTTCAAACCTGGACCCGGCCAAACTGCAACAAAAAAATAGCCGGGCATTGTGTCAGGCGCCTGTAGTCCCAGCTTCTCAGGAGGCTCAGGCAAGAGAATCGCCTAAGCCCAGGAGCTGGAGGTTGCTGTGAGCTGTAACACCACAGCACTCTACTGAGGGTGACAAATTGAGACTCTGTCTCTAAAAAAAAAAAAAAAGAAAAGAAAGTGGTTAATGGACATTGGACACCAAGGAGGGGGGTGAGGGATAAAAATTTATGTTGGGTACAATGTACACTATTCTCTTGATGGGTATACTAAAAGCCTCAACTTCAACATGATATAATTCATCCATATAACAAAACTATTTGTACCCTATTAATGTATTGACATTTAAAAAAGCCCAAATTAAATGTTCACTTGACACTGCTTATTCTATACCTCTGTAATTCATTTAATGTATAACGACCCTCAATAAGTTATCTATCTCATACATCAAACTTCATTCATTTTTTTCCACAGAAATTATTTGTGATTATCCCTCTACCCATTTTGAATTTCTATATATTTTTCAGTCATTTATGTATTTCATCCCCACTCAAGGGGAATTGCTGTTAAGTAAACACCAAACTACATATACAAGTGATTACTTCTGAGTCTGTGTTGGTAATATTTCCTCCAGACTCTTACATTATGTGATTATATTTGTTAATTCTAATCATTTAGTCAAAGGTGGTTAATTTTAATTTTTTGAAACAGAATCTCACTCTGTCACCCTGAGTAAAGTGCTATGGCATCCTATCTCACAGCAATGTCAAACTCCTGGTTTTAAGTGATCGATCCTCTTGCCTTAGCCTCCCAGAGTAGCTGGGACCATAGGTGCTGCTAGTTTTTCTTTTCTTTTTTTTTGAGACAAGAGTCTCACTACGTCACCCTCAGTAGAGTGCTGTGGCATCACAGCTCACAGCAACTTCCAACTCTTGGGCGTCAGGGATTCTCTTGCCTCAGCCTCCCAAGTAGCTGGGACTACAGGCACTTGCCACAATGCCTGGCTATTTTTCTGTTGTAGTTGTCATTGTTGTTTAGCAGGCCATGACTGGGTTTGAATCCTCCAGCCCCAGAGTATATGGCCAGCACCCTAAACACCAAGCTACAGGCACAAGCCTGGTTTTTCTATTTTTAGTAGAGATAGGGTCTTGTTCTTGTTCAGGCTAGTCTTAAACTCCTGAGTTCAGGTACTCCACCTGCCTCAGCCTCCCCAGTGAAGGTGGTGATTTTTTTACAGCACTGGACTGCCAATTCATGTTTACTTTATGGATTACCACTTTGCATATTTGTTTGCAATATATAAGAAATTTTATACTTGGGTACTTTTCTTTACCATTCTATGTTTAATTATTCCTGTCTAATGAACTCATATCCATATCCTCTGCAGGTGATGAAGGTGAAATAGATAACAGTTTCTACAAGTAAATGAGCATAACTGGGCAGGGGAGGGTTCGCAGAAGGAAAAGTGAGGGGAACTGGCTGTTCCTGTGAGAGAGACAATGACAAGGACAGCAGAGGAACAAGGATAGCAGTTAGGAGGAAAATTCCAGAAGCTAAAATTAACCAAATACTAAGGCAACTAAAACAGGACTGAACATAGAACAAATGTCATATTTCAGGTATACCAAAGTGCTTTGTTACCATAGTTAGAAATTTAACACTATTTCTGCCTTTTCCTTCGTGATTCTATTGACTTAAAAGACCTAATAATTATGAGGCTACTTTTGTCTTCAGTTTATCATTATAACTCTAGGTAGGGTAGATGCAAATACACTGAATCTGATTCACAAAAATGCTACATTTCTTCTTATCTGGCCTGATGTTATTTTCCCAAATGACAAGCCAAACCTTGTCTTACCCTCGTGGAGAAAGGCCATGTTGTTGTCTGGAAGGTTGAGCAGTGTTGGGTTTGTTAGGGAATGGCTTCTGTGCAGTTGTTGGCAGTTGTACTGATTCAAATAGTTCATTCATCAGGCCATATGCTTGTGAGATTCGACGACTATAGTGTTCGGAGAGCAGCAATCTTTAAACAAAGACTTAAACATTATTTACTAAAAGAGCCATTTTCAGTTCATATATCTAGAGAGAACATAGTATTTCAAGACAACTTAGCATTCGCATTTTCTTTTCTTTTTTTTTAAGACAGCATCTCACTTTGTCACCATAGGTAGAGTGCTGTTGTATCATAGCTCACAGCAATCTCAAACTCTTGGGCTCAAGGGATCCTCTTGCTTCAGCCTCCCAAGTAGCTGGGACTACAGGCATGTACCCACCACCACAACTGGCTGTTTTTAGAAATGGGGTCTTGCTCTTGCTCAAGCTGGTCTGAAACTCCTGAGCTCGGGCAATCCACCCTCCTTGGCCTCTCAGAGTGCTAGGATTACAGGCATAAGCCACCATGCCCAGCTTACATTTGCTTTTTTCAATGCTTTTCAAATCCTGTTTATAAGATTTCTGAAAATGATTACACAGTATAATTAAAAGTACTTATAGTTCTAGCCTTTGGAGTATTTCCCAAATGCATGCACATATCTGGGAAAGGGAGGAGAATAGCAGATATAAAAGTTGTAAAAGCTGAACAAAAGAAATAATATTTGAAAGCAAATTACTAAAAAAGCCTAGTGAGTCTCATTATGTCACTATCCTTGCAATGACATCTTCCATAATTTTGTGTTTATCAATAAAGAAAAAGAGACTACTATGAAAAACAGAATTCCTAACGCCTTATGTGTAAGGTAGGCAAGGTAGTGAGAATATTCAGAGTATAGGTGCCAAACTCACCTGTCTTTTTCATGCTTTATCTTTTGTCTCAGTCTGATTTGCCTTGAAGTCATGTAAAACTGCACAAGATATAACCAGTTAATTCATTACTGTTTAGTTCAAATAATTAAGGCATCAGACATACTCCGTTACAAAGCAGTACAAAATACTGCCTTCCCCTAACACAAAACACAGATACGTTACATTAAAACTTCATGTAATGAAAGTAAAATCCAATTTAATAAATGGAATGCAAAATATATTTTATTAGTGGAATTAATATATCTTCTCAAAGGGGTGAACTGTATCAACTGCACCTACAATGAAAAATAGGAATACTTTAGGGATGAAAACTGATTAAACTCACCAAGAGCTTTGTTAACAAAGCAGAAACAAGTCAGACATTTATTTATTTATTTATTGTTTTAATTAAATCATGGCTGTGTACATTAATGCAATCATGGGGTACAATGTGCTGGTTTCATATACAATCTGAAATATTTTCATCAAACTGGTGACACAGTCTTCATGGCATTTTCTTAGTTATTGTGTTAAGACCTTTATATCTGCATTTAGTAAGTTTCACCTATACCCTTCTAAGATGCACCGCAGGTGTGGTCCCAACAATTACCCTCCCTCCACCCATCCTCCCCACACCCCTCCCTTTCCCCTTTCCCCATATTCTTGTGCTATAATTGGGTTATATATAGCCTTCATATGAAAGCTATAATTACTTTCACAGTAGGGCTGAGTACACTGGATATTTTTTCTTCCATTCTTGAGCTACTCTGCTAAGAAGACTATGTTCCAGCTCCATCCATGTAAACATGAAAGAGGTAAAGTCTCCATCTTTATTTAAGGCTGCATAATATTCCATGGCGTACATATACCACAATTTATTAATCCATTCGTGGGTTGATGGGCACTTGGGCTTCTTCCATGACTTAGCAATTATGAATTGGGCTGCAATAAGCATTCTGGCACAAATATCTTTGTTATAATTTGATTTTTGGTCTTCTGGATATATACCTACTAGAGGAATTATAGGATCGAATGACAAGACCATTTTTAGATTGCTAAGTATTCTCCAAACATCTTTCCAAAAGGAACGTATTAGTTTGCATTCCCACCAGCAGTTTAGAAGTGTTCCCTTTTCTCCACATCCACACCAACATCTCTGGTTTTGGGATTTTGTGCTGTGGGCTATCTTACTGGAGTTAAATGATATCTCAAAGTAGTTTTGATTTGCATTTCTCTGATGATTAAGGGTAATGAGCATTTTTTCATATGTCTGTAGGCTGTGAGCCTGTCTTCTGCAGAGAAGTTTCTCTTCAAGTCCCTTGCCCACCCTGAGATGGGATTACTTGTTCTTTTCTTGCTAATATGTTTGAGTTCTCTGTGGATTCTGGTTATTAAACCATTGTCGGACACTTAACCTGCAAATATTTTTTCCCATTCTGAGGGCTGTCTGCTTGCCTTACTTACTGTGTTCTTGGCTGTGCAGAAGTTTTATAGTATGATCAGGTCCCAGTAGTGTATTTTTGATGTTCCTTCAATTGCCCGGGAGTCCTCATAAAATATTCACCTAGGCCAATTCCTTCAAGAGTTTTCCCTGCACTTTCTTTTAGTATTTTTAGTTTCATGTCTTAAGTTTAAATCTTTAATCCAGTGAGAGTCTATCTTAGTTAATGGTGAAAGGTGTGGGTCAAGTTTCAGTCTTCTACAGGTCACCAGCCAGTTTACCCAGCACCATTTGTTTTCCCTACTGAATGTTTTTCACTGGCTCGTCAAAGATCAAATAATGGTAAGTAGCTAGGTTCATGTCTTGGTTCTCTATTCTGTTCCCTACATCTACCTCTCTGTTTTTGTGCCAGTACCATGCTGTTTTGATCACTATCGATTTATAGTAGGGTCTGAGGTCTGGTAGTGTGATTCCTCCTGCTTTGTTTTTATTTATGAGTAATGTCTTGGCTATTCGAGGTTTTTTCTGATTCAACATAAAATGAAGTATTATTTTTTTTGAGATTTTTAAAGTATGACAATGGAGCTTTAATAGGGATTGCATTAAAATTGTATATTGCTTTGGGTAGTATGGGCATTTTAATAATGTTGATTCTTCCTAGCCATGAGCATGGTATGTTTTTCTATTTGTTAACATCTTCAGCGATTTCTTTTCTTAGAGTTTCATAGTTCTCTTTATAGAGATCTTTCACGTCCTTTGTTAGGTAAACTCCCAAATATTTCATCTTCTTTGACACTACAGTGAATGGAATAGAGTCCTTGACTGTTTTTTCAGCTTGGTTCTTGTTGATATAGATAAATGCTACAGATTTATGAATGTTGATTTTGTAACCTGAGACACTGCTGTATTCCTTAATCACTTCTAAGAGTTTTGTAGTAGAATCCCTGGTGTTTTCCAGATATACAATCATATCATCTGCGAAGAGTGAAAGTTTGATCTCTTCTGACCCTATATGGATACCCTTAATTGCCTTTTCTTCCCTAATTGCAATGGTTAAAACTTCCATTACAATGTTAAAGAGCAGTGGAGACTATGGACAACCTTGCCTGGTTCCTGATTTGAGAGGAAATGATTCCCATGTAACTCCATTCAATATTATATTGGCTGTGGGTCTGCTGTAGATGGCTTCTATCAGTTTAAGAAATGTCCCTTCTATACCAATTTTATTAAGTGTTCTGATCATGAAGGGATGCTGGATATTATCAAAAGCTTTTTCTGCATCAATTGAGAGAATCAGATGGTCTTTGTTTTTTAATTTATTTATGTGCTGAATTATAATTATAGATTTACATATATTGAGCCAGCCTTGAGAGCTTAGGATAAAACCCACTTGGTCATGGTGTATGATGTGTTCAATGTATTGCTGGATTCTGTTTGCTAGGATCTTGTTGAATATTTTTGCATCAATATTCATTAGTGATACTGGTCTCTAATTTTCTTTTCTTGTTGGATCTTTTCCTAGTTTGGGGATCAAGGTAATATTTGCTTCATAGAATGTGTTGGGTAGTATTCCTTCTTTTTCTACATTTTGGAAAAGGTTAAGTAATATAGGTAATAGTTTCTCTTTAAAGGTTTGAACTAATTCTGACATGAAGGCATCTGGTCCCAGGCTTTTCTTTTTAGGGAGATTTTATTTAGTTGATGCTATTTCAGAACTTGATATAGGCCTGTTCAACATTTCCGCTTGATTCTGGCTAAATCTTGGAAGATGGAGTGCTTCAAAGTATTGGTCAATTTCCTTCAGATTTTCATATTTCTGAGAATAAAGTTTCTTGTAATATTCATTAAGGATTTTTTTAATTTCTGAGGAGTCTATTGTTATTTTGTCTTTACCATTTCTGATTGATGAAATTAGAGATTTTACTCTTTTTTTCCTGGTTAGGTTAGGCAAAGGTGTATCTATTTTATTGACCTTTTCAAAAAACCAACTTTTTGATTTTTTGAGCTGTTGTATAATTCTTTTGTTTTCAATTTCATTTAATTCTGCTCTAATTTTGGTTCTTTTCTTCTGCTGGGTTTGGGATTGGAATGTTCTTCCTTTTCCAGTTGCTTGAGATATCCCATTAACTGGTTAACTTCCTCTTCCGTTCTCTTGAGGAAGGCTTGCAGTGCTATACATTTCCCTCTTAGTACTGCCTTTGCAATGACCCAGAGGTTCTGATAATTTGTGTCTTCATTATTGTTTTGTTCCAAAAATTGGCTAATTTCCTTCTTAATCTCGTCTATGCCCCATCTATCATTTAGCAGAAGGTTATTTAGCTTCCATGTTTTTGTATGAGTATGCAGATTCCTGTTGTTACTAAGTTCAACTTTTATTCCATGATGGTCCGAGAAGATGCAAGGAATACTTTCTATTCTTTTAAATTTGCTGAGGTTAGATTTGTGACCTAAGATGTGATCAATTTTGAAGTATGTTCCATAGGCTGATGAGAAGAATGTGTATTCAGTTTTGTTGGGATGAAATGTTCTGTAGATGTCTGTTAAATACAAATGTTGAATGGTTAAATTTAAATCTAAAATTTCTTTGCTTAGCTTCTTTTTGGAGAATCTATCCAACACTGCCAGAGGAGTGTTAAAATCTCCAACTACTATGGAGCTGGAGGAAATCAAGTTGCTCATGTCTGTTAGAGTTTCTCTTATAAAATGAAGCGCATTTTGGTTGAGTGCATAAATATTAATAATTGAAATCTCATCATATTGAGTATTGCCCTTAACAAATATGAAGTGACCATCATTATTCTTCCTTACTTTTGTTGGTTTAAAGCCTATTGTATCTGCAAATAAAATTGCAACACCTCCTTTTTTCTGCTTTCCATTTGCCTAGAATATAGACGACCATCCCTTCACCCTGAGTCTATATTTATCTTTTAAGGTAAGATGAGATTCCTTTCTTTTTTTTTTCAGTTTTTGGCGGGGACTGGGTTTGAACCCGCCACCTCTGGCATATGGGGCCAGCACCCTACTCCTTTGAGCCACAGGTGCCGCCCTAAGATGAGATTCTAGTATGTAGCAGATATCTGGCCTGAGTTTTTGTATCGAGTCAGCCAACCTGTGCCTCTGTAGAGGACAATTTAAACCATTCATATTAATTGAGAACAGTGATAAGCCTGGTAGCATGTTGGGTATTGAGTTTTTTGAAAGTCCAGTGGACATTTTTAATCCTTTCACCACTGTGGAAGTTGGAATTTGATCACAAGTTTTGGAGTCTACTTTTGTGGTGGAGGATCATGCTGATCATTATGGAAGATAGGTCTGAGAAAATCCTGGAGAGCTGGTTTAGCTATGACAAATTTCTTCAACATGTGAATGTCATTACAGTATTTAATTTCTCCATCATAAACGAAACTCAGTTTAGCTGGATACAGGATCCTGGGTTGAAAGTTATTCTGTTTTAGGAGATTAAACTCGATGACCACCCTCTTCTAGCTTGAAAGGTTTCAGCAGAGAGATCTGCAGTCATTCTAATATTCTTCCCTTTATAGGTTAAGGTTTTCTTATGTCTGGTTACTTTCAGAATTTTCTCCTTCATATCAACTTTAGTGAAGTTAATTATGATGTGCCTGGTGGATGTCTTATTCGGGTTGAGTCGTGCTGGGGTTCTGAAAATATCTGCCGTCTGAATTTCAGAATCTCTTGGCATGTCTGGAAAGTTCTCTTTCATAATCTCATGAAGAAGACTCTGTGCCTTGCAAAGCCACTTTGTCACTTTCAGGGATCCTTATAAGGCGAATATTGGTTTCCTTAGAATTATCCCAGAGCTCTCTGAAGAATGATCCATTTTTGCTCTCCATTTCTCTTCATCTTTGAGAGTTTGGGAACATTCAAAAGCTTTGTCTTCAATGTCAGAAATCCTTTTTTCTGCTTGCTCCATTCTGTTACTAATTCTACTGTATTTCTCAGATCTTTGAGGGCTGCAAATTCTTGTCTCAATGTGTCAAAATCTTTGGTGATTTTGTCTTTGATTTCGTTGAATTCTTGAGACAACTTTTGAAATGCTCCTTGAATTCTAATTCCAACTTTACCTCTATTCTATTGATCTTATTTGCAATCCAAATTCTGAATTCGATTTCTGACATCTCAGCCATCTGTTTATGAATGGGATCTTCAGTTGTGTCTGCCAAATTGTTCCTTGGGGGGGTTGATCCACTCTGGTTATTCATGTTACTGGGGTTTTTCCGCGAATTCTGCCCCATGATTATTTTACACTGTTTGGCTAGATGAGCAGATAAGGAGAAGTTGTTTTGGGGGCTCCAGTAGTGACTGGACAGTCCTTTGTCCAAAAGCTGGGACTGGTGTCTGTACCTTTTCCCCTAGAGTGTTGCCAAGGACCTGTAAAGTGCTAGAGCCTGAGAAACTGGGGACCTTCATGGTGCAGTGGGGCTAAGTGGCTCTGTCTTGTTTTCAGCTGGTCTCTGTCCTACCCTAGTGAATCAGTTACTCTGGGTTGAAGTCTCAGCTATAGAGAAATACCAGCAATTAAGTCACCCCATCCCCAACAGACAACAATTGGAAAAGGAAAATCAAACTTTCCCACAAGCATATACCCAGGGTACCACTTTGGATAGTCCTTGGGTGATTGGGCCAGTTCAAGAGGTCCAAATCAATTGTCCCAGTCAGCACCAGTCTCAGGTGGTAGAGTTCAAAAGGTCTTCAGCAACTAGATAGTAGGGGTCTGCTGGCAGCTCAAGTATGACTTGAGGTTAGGAAATATTTTTTCCCATCCAGGAAATAAATTAGTTTGGCAAGATTGATGCCTTCTTCCCTCCCTTGCACCCTGTCACACCCAGTCACCGATAAAGCTGCAGTGAACCAGTTCCCTCCAATGAGCAGATACTCCAGGGGTTTGCGCCTGCCTGAGTCACAGGGAGATCTATGTCTCCTCAGCCAGGCTTCCACTCTCTGCCACTATCCGGCAGGGTGTTTAATGGGGGCTGGGGCGGTTCACTTAGTTCCAGCCCTGCCCCTGATTAATGTTGCTGACAGAAGAGAACAACTTTGCAGAATTTGTTTCTGTCCCAGCTATATTCCCCTGTGGATCAGATGCTGTTTGAGTTCCAGAAACTGCAACTCAACCCTGTCTGTGCCACTGGCAGGTCTCGGTTGCAGTCTGTGTTGGGCAGACGTGGTCAGAACTCACACTCAGCAGTCAGTTCCAGCCTTTGCCTGCCCGCCTTTGTCTCAACTATGATCCCCTGAGGGCTGGGTGTGTCTGAAACTCAGTAAAGCAGTCCTCTGGGTCAGCTCCGCCCTGGGAGTCTGCTGTCTCTGAGAGCGCATATTCTAGTCCCCGTGCTCCGCCCAGGCCAGTATGGCCTCAGGCATACACTTTACTGAGGGGGCCTGCATTTCTGTCCCAGATCTGTTCCGCCAGTGGCTGCCACCGGAGAAGATGCCCAGCTTACTCTCACAAGTCAGACATTTAAAATCATTTTGATGTTTTAAAATGTTTACCCAGAATGTACTGCAATGAGTTCACTGTGACTTCTAAACTCTAAAATTTATGCACCAGAAGGCAAACAACAAATGACACATACATCTTGTTCCACGACATTAAGAATTACTGTTCTGAGTTTCATGCAAGATTTAAGTCTTTTCACACACAATTATGTATATAAAAACTAGCATCCAGAAGTAGATTTACTTTCTCAAGATCCTTTAGAAAAGTAGTCAGTAATTACTTAAATGTCTTACTGGTTTCTGATAGAAATTCAAATGAAATTTTTAATTACATTAACCAGTAACTACTCCCGTCTCTACTCAAATAGATGTTACAAAACATAACCACATACACATACAGAGAGAAGTACCATTTGTTGTTCTACTGGTATATGATTGCACCCTATTTTCTTTTATATGGGTGCCAGCCTCATAATATTTTTTATTCCTTGTAAATAAGTTATGGATATAAAACTGACTTTAAAAAATGGCTTGAATCCACATTTGCTTCACCTACTGCTGAACAACAACAACTGGTCACCCAGTCACTCACCTTCCTCGTTTTCTTACAATACTACAGCCCTAATTAGCCTGGGGCAGAAAAAACTATGATAGTTCAAAATAACATAGTTGATTTCCTGATAAACCATGCATAGTGTCTTGATACATTTTGAGGCAATTTCTTAGCTTTTGCTGACTTAAGTAAAATAATGACTTTTTTATCAAAACATAACACATCCAAATTATGTTAATCTTTTTCTCAAATATTTGCCAGGAAAAAACTATACACATTCAGTGACAATTCCACTACTCTTGATATTGCGCACTTACTGGATTGCTTCTAGGGCAGAAAGGGTTATGTTCTTGCCTTCTCTTTTCTGCCAATTGATTTAGATACTCTGCCATTCTTTCTTTTCGTTTTCTTTTCATCCAGGCTTGAATCTCTCTTCTCTCCTTCTCAGTTCTTTGCAGATGTCTGCCAGAACAACGCTGAATTCTGAGAAATTTAACAATCAAGGACTTATTTCCTTTAAACTTGTTATACAGGTAAGAAATATCATGAATAAATAATATTCATTTGAAAAGTTTTTTTAAGTGTAAGGACAGAGTTTATTGATGGAAAGATTGATGGAAAAATTGATAAGTAGGCTTGGTGACCATAGCTCAATGGTTATGACCCTGGCCACGTACACCAGGGCTGGCGGGTTCAAACCTGGCCAGGGCCTGCTAAACAACAATGACAACAACAACAAAAAATAGCCGGGCATTGTGGCGGGTACATGTAGTCCCAACTACTTGGGAGGCTGAGACAAGAAAATTGCTTAAGTCCAAGAGTTTGAGGTTGCCATGAGCTGTGATGCTGTGGTACTCTACTGAGTGTGACATAGTGAGACTGTGTCTCAAAAAAAAAAAAAGAAAAATGGGCGACGCCTGTGGCTCAGCAAGTGGGGCGCCGGCCCCATATACTGAGGGCTGCAGGTTCAAACCCGGCCCTGGTCGAACTGCATCAAAAATTAGCCGGGTGCTGTGGCGGGTGCCTGTGGTCCCAGCTACTTGGGAGGCTGAGGCAAGAGAATCGCCTAAGCCCAAGAGCTGAAGGTTGCTGTGAGCTATGACTCCACAGCATTCTACCGAGGACGATAGAGTGAGACTCTGTCTCTAAAAAAAAAAAAAAAAAAGAAAGAAAAGAAAGAGAAAGAAAAATTGGTAAGTAAAAGAGGGGCAACAGAACCTTAGCAATGGAGGGGTGGCCCAAGTGGGCAGCCCTCAAAGATTTTTCCCCATCTTGAAAAGTAGTACACACCTGTGATCTCTAGTTAATTCACTCTAGTATGTTCCTTGAAATCCAGTGAAAATGGTCTCAAAGTTAAATAACTTTTTTATAGCATTTGCCTTAAAGTAAACTCTTTTTTGTCTTTTAAATCTACCTTATCTGATTTTCCTAAGTCTCAAAACACTATGTTGCTTTCTACACTGTCTCCTTTCTTTTCTCACCACTTCAATATTAATGTCTTGAAGGTTCTACTTGAAACTTTTCCATCTATAATTTATTCCCTGGACTATCTCAATCACTTTCAAAACTTACAATATATAGATGACTTCACCAGCTGCCCTGCTGGATCTAGCCCCATGTTTAGGCCCAGGCCATACTTCCCATGGCTGGCCCAAGTTAATGACTAAGCATGGCAGGGAAACTGTGGTAGGCCCATTCCTGCAAGACCGAGGTAACACAGTGGGTGAGTTTGGCTTAAGGTCTTAGAAGTACGCAACACACTCTGAGACTGTCTCCACCCTCTTTCCTTCCCTCTCTCCTTCACAAATAGGTCTCAGACCTGTATCGTGGTATGATGCTTCTTCTCATTCTACTTTTGTTTTCTTATTCCCCTCACAGGCACTCCCCTTACTCCCAATAAATCTCTTGTACATCTAACTCATCTTGACTTCTGCTTCTTAGAGAATCTAAACTATGCAAGTGATACTAGGGGTGGTCTGAGAAAACTGGCAGTGCAAGATGAGGATCCGGGCCAGATGCATCACCCAGTGCGTGACGAGACATCCTCCCACATGGAAGATGGGTCACAAATACAAACAATGTGGTTTACTCTGAATGCCTGCTTTCCTTCTGAAAGTCTGTAACTTTGGTTCATGCCAAACAACAGCCCCAATACCCTGAGCACTGAGTCTCAAATGCGCTTCCCCGGTAGACAACATTTCACATATGTGGTCACAAGTTGTTGCTGCAGGAATTAAGCGTGGCCTGTGTGATTCCAATGGGAAAGGATTCTGGGAAGCTTGTGCCTCCAGAGTTCCCCTGGAATTATCTTTTGCTGATATTGCTTTGAACATTTTTGCTATGATAAATTATAACCATGGTGGCTCGGGGCCTATGACTCAACGGGCTAAGGCACCAGCCACGTACAACTGAGCTGGTGGGTTCGAATCCAGCCCGGGCCCGCCAAACAACAATGACGGCTGCAACCAAAAAATGGCCAGGCGTTGTGGCGGACGCCTGTAGTCCCAGCTACTTGGGAGGCGGAGGCAGGATACTCGCTTGAGCCCAGGAATTGGAAGTTGCTGTGAGCTGAGATGCCATGGCACCCTATCCA
>CAUYRH010055155.1:0-16611 GCA_963574655.1 Perodicticus potto | reverse complement strand
TTATCTTATCCCTGTATGCCAGCTATTTGCTACATAAAATCCAGGGCATTTGGGGGCAGAGATCAAGGATAATTATAAAACTTAAGTCTCGAAGTTTCTGTTGATTCTGGAATGGTGAAGCTGAAATAACTCATCAGCAGTTTGTAGAGCATGTTCAGTAGGAGTTTTGTTTTGTTTTGCTGAGATAGAGTCTCACTTTGTCACCTTTGGTAGAGTGTCATGGTGCCATAGCTCATAGCAACCTCAAACTCTTGGGTTCAACCAATTCTCTTGCCTCAGCCTCCAAGTAGCTGGGACTACAGGTGCCCAGCTATTTTTTAGAGACAGGGTCTCACTCTTGCTCAGGCTGGTCTCAAATTCCTGATCTCAGGCAATCCACCTGCCTCAGCCTCCCAAAGTCCCAGTAGGAGCTTTTTTTTTAAAAAAAGAACAAATCCAGAGTTAAATAAAAGCTCACCTTGTCAAAGCTCGAGGTCCTTGAACATTTGGGTCCTGTTTGTCTGTCAGACTCTCTTTTGTACCCTGAGAGTTTGCGGTGGGATGGTGAACGACTGTTAGAGCTGTTTGGAGAGTGGAGATGCTAGAAATGGGTTGAAATTATGACAGTAGAATACAAATTATTTCTAATGTGAGTAAAGAAATGAAATAAAAAGTATATAAATACATAAAATAAAACACACTCTTCTCTCTGGCTGCACCCTCATTTCTCCATCCCTCATGTTTCCACATCAATAGACATGTCTTCAGGAAGCCTTCTCGGACCCCCACTAAGCCCACTCTGGCTCAATGAACACCTTCTTCTAGTATGTTTCACAAAATCCTGCAATTTATTTTTTGCAATCAGTATCAAAATGGCAACTGATTGGCTACTTCCCTCTGTCTGTCCCCCAGAGAATCCGAACTCTGTCCAAGTGAGGGCTGTGCTTCTCTTTTTCATCATGATTCACAGTGCTCAGCATTTTATTAGATGTTCATTAAATAAGCATCACCAGGTGAATGAGTGAATCAATTAATCAGTTGTGAGGAGACAAGAGAATGTGTCTGGATATTGTCTGAGTATATTTATAATTCAGTTTCTGGAGGTCATTGTTGAATAGACATGATGTAGGCTGTTTCCAAAAGGGCCAGTGAAAAGGGGACCCGCAAATCTGGACTATATTCCAGAGACCTCTTTCTTCGTCATTCCGCTGCGTATCCATTTTGTCCTTTCTTTCCATGGCTCCTGCCCATTTTGTTTTGTTGCAGGTATGGGGTATTAACTTAGGTAGTAGAGCCTTTCTCAAAGATATAGGTTCTTAAAAAGAAAGCCAAAAATAGTGGTATCTCAAGATTTGAAACAAAGCTAGAAAGGGCATGAAATTCAGCGATTACACTGTTTCCTAAAGAGACAAGAGTACATTTCTTGTCTGGTCTTAACTCAGGCGGTTTTATATCTACATAATCTAGTGACCTGGTTAAACGCTATTAAAGGCGAGGCACAGTGACTCCTGTCTGTAACCCCTGAACTTTAGGGAGGGTAAGGCAGGAAGATTACTTGAGGCTAGGAGTTCAACACAACTTCTGGGCAACATGGCAAGACCTCGTTTCTACAAAAAAAATTAAAAAATTAGCCAAGTGATCACTTTAGCCCAGGAATTGAACTTTATAGTGAGTACGATCCGGTCACTGCACTCCAGCCTGGGTGATAGAGGGAAGGCCTGTCTCAAAAAGAAAATAAATAAATAAATAAATTTTAAATGCTGCTAAATAATTACTGTCTTGGATTTGGACATTTGCCTGATTAGGCCTAGGAAGCTTTCTCTCAATCTGTTATATGAAGTATAACAGGAAAAGTGAGCATTACTTTTGGACTCAAAGACCACTTAAGAGAAAAAGTCACTATTCAAAGATTTGCTCTGTAACAAATTATCACAGATTTGTCATTGATAAAGGTCCATTCCAACCCTGCGAATATGCTGGAATGATCTGGGATGTGGAAACAAGAGGGAGAAAGATAAACACACACTATCTGTTGTATTCTTTTCTGCCTCCTTGTCTCACCAGGAGGTAATAAGGATCGTAACAGCTTCCCTTTAGGACAGATAAAGCACTTACAATATGCCAGACACAGTTTGTCCTAAGCACTTATATACTACCATTAAGGGTCCTTATAACCCTCTAAGATCACTACCATGATTTTGCCTCATTTTACAGATAAGGACGTGAAAGCACAGAGAGGTTAAGCAACTTGCTTAAGGCCACGCAGTAAGTGAAGCAGCTGGAGTTTAAGCTAAGGCAGCCTGGTTCCACAGACTTTGCCTTTGGCAGCTGTTACTATTCCACTTGTTAGGTATAATCTCTTGATGCCAGAGTAACGCTTGTGAATCAGCAAGCCAGCTGACCTAGCTGCCATGGGGGCAACAAAACACCGTGCGATTCACTGCACACTTGACCTGTGCGTCTTCCCAAACTAAACTAAATCTCACATCTGCTTAGATTTTCCCTGACGTTGGTTCTCAGCTGGCACGTCAGGGTATACTGAGTGTCAGATCAAACTTTGACCTGATTCAACCTTAATTTGGCATCACTGTCAGCAGACAGAAAATTGAGCTAAGACACTCACGCTCTGCAGCATAGAATGTGGCCCCCGCTGGGGATAAGACACAGAGGCAGACAGTAACACTGTGCCAGCCTCGGAGAAAGATGGCGGGTTTCTTAAAATAGACAAGATTCTCGAGTGGAGCATTTTTGCTCCTCTAGAATGAAAGCTCCATGAGGGCAGGACTTGGCCTGCCTTGTTCACAGCGGTATTCTCAGGGGCTAGCACAGTGCTGGGCACAGAGCAAGCGGAAAACAATTGATGAGGGAGCAAACGAATGAATAAGAGAGCGTGGCAGAGCAGGGGCAGGTTTCCTCCCACAGGGCACAGCTGAGGGCGGACCGAAGCGAGAGTGAGCCGTGGACGCCCTTCTGGTCCCTGCTCCATGTTGTTATAATCTGCTGGGAATTATGGTGTGCTTTTTTTTTCTATTTTTAAATTTTTTTTTTATTTTTACATATACATGTGTTAATTAGGTTTCCACTTTTTGCCTTCACAGAATTTAAAAGGCTTAAAATTTAATAACAGTAACAATGTTCAAGATAAGGACTAGAAACAAAAACCACATAAAGAATGAACGAAGATAAATAAACTCAGAAAAGAAAACAGACGATTACTGCATTGAAATAGTAAGCAATATTAGTAATAATAATGCCAAGAAAGTAACTTTCACATTGTCAAATAAGAGTATGTCTATTATAGAATGCTTTGACTCTGAGGCTCAGTATGGAGTCATCAGTTAACTTCTTATTTTTTTTCCTATTTTCATCATTGATCCACTTCAGTTAAGAGCAGATCTCAGAGAATACGGTGTACTCTTTGATGACTTAGATAGTCATTTTTTATTTTATTTCTGTCTTTATGTTATCAAAAATTCTAGGATTCAGAAACACAAACAGGTACATAAATCCTTTATAATTCCCCCAAAGGACTGCTAACGTATTTATAGCTGCACATCGAAAATAAGAGAAATACTCTGTCTGGATTTTGACAGACAACTTGCATAGTAAACAGAAAACACAGTCACAATTCCTAGAAAAAGTGCTTATAAAAAACGACATACAGTTCTAAAAGACAAAGTCTATTAATTAAAAAAAGGGGACAATTTTTAAACAATGCAGCACAGAACTCAGAGTTCTTATTTTAAATAGGGAGCACTTGAGTTGAACTACATTCTTTTTTTTTTTTTTTTTTTTTTTTGCAGTTTTTGGCCAGGGCTGGGTTTGAACCCACCACCTCTGGTATATGGAGCCGGTGCCCTACTCCTTGAGCCACAGGCACTGCCCTGAACTACATTCTTTAAACCTCTGGGTCATACTGTGTGGATCTCACCCCATGGAAATCTAGGGAAAGGACAGAGTTTGGGACCTTAAGGAAAACCATGTAGCTTTTCGCTAGTGATTTTCATATCTCTGGCTATAAATGGGCATTTTTCCATTCTACAGCATTGTGAAATTATTTTCCTCTTTTATTTTTATCAAGAACTGACAAATACAGCTTTGATGGAGATAAAGACCTGACTCAGAGCTGGTCTGAAGGAGGTAGGTCCTGGGGAGGTGGGAGAGTCATGTGCAGTTCAGACACCCAGACCCGCTCAGCTACCTGGGGCATAGCAGGCAGTCGAATCATTGAGAAAAATGAGAAAAAAACATTGTATTCTATATGTGAAATTTCAAGAAAATGTCTTTTAAAAACAAGAAAGAATAACTTTAAAAATGTCTTGCCTTATTGAGTGAGTTATTATTGAACAATAGGCTTTAAAGTTTGGCAAGACTGCTTTTCAGTCTTCACTGCCCCATTTTCCTAGCAGTGTGACCACAGGCAAGTTATTTAGGCTCTCTGACCTTCACTTTCTTTGTTTGTAAAAGGGAAATAATCGGCCTGACACAGTGGCTCATGCCTGTAACCCTAGCACTCCGGAGGCCAAGGCGGGTGGATTGCCTAAGCTCATGGTTTGAGACTAGCCTGAGCCAGAGCGAGACCCCCATCTCTAAAAAATAGCCGGGTGTTGTGGCAGGAGCTTGTAGTCCCAGCTACTCCGGAGGCTGAGGCAAGAGAATCGTTTGAGCTCAAGAATTTGAGGTTGCCGTGAGCTATGACGTCACCACACGCTACTGAGGTTGACAAAATGAGACTCTGTCTCAAAAAAAATAAATATAATAAAAAACACAAACGGAAATAATCCTTACTTTTAGGGTTGTCATAAGGATGGTATGAGATACATATGTAAATTGCTTACATCATCTGACATATTCATTCAACAAGTATTTGTCTCAGTGGCATGGTACATCAGGCATCCGGCTCTGTCCTCAATACACAAGAATGAAGAAGACAGACAAGCTCCTCATCTTTGAGGGCCTAGAATCTAGTAGGAACACTGTCAAATAAACAGACCACTTCTTTGCCAGGGTCTGAGATTTTACCCTATTGCAAGCTAGCAAGTTCACCAGTTACTGCTTCATGGATGCTGGCAGAAGACATGAGACTCTAGGGTCAGAGACACAGGACTTTATTCATTGCACAGCGAGTAGCATAAGTGTCACATCACTTTGGTTCTTCTTGCTCCCCAAGTCCTGCAAGGGCAACGTGAAGGAGCTAGGTAGATGCTGCAGTGAGTTTGCAAGATAGCTGAGTAACACCGAGCTTGGGATTACACTGCTTTTATAGTAAACAGAAACCAGTCTCCTCTTTGTTTTAGGGGAAGATGTTATCTCACCTCAAGGCTGCTCATGGCAAATACAAGCCTTAGAATTGGCTCTCAGGGCCTTGCATTCTTGGCATTCCCAGCAAGAACATGGAGGGGACATTCAGGACTCACGGCAGACGGTCTCTCCCAATACTCTTCTCTGTAAAATAAGAATAATAACATCTATTTCATAAAGATGTTGTGAGAATTAAATGAGATAATCTATTCAAAAATTGCAGAAATGAGTTTTTAAAGAAGTTAGCTATACCTGGCATGAAAAGTGAGTAATAAATGTAACCTATTGTTATTGATAGTTGTAACAGCAGAATGAGCAGAAGGAATAGGAATTGTTGGAATGTTTGATGAATTGATAAGTGGGGTGAGGCGAAATAATAACACTATAATAACAGGTGACACTTAATTGGGATTTTTACCATGTGAGGTACTATTTCATATGTTATTTAATTTAATAACCCTGTGAGGTTTATACTCTGATTTTCCTGATTTGATAGACAGATTTTACAGTCATGAAAACTGAAGTTCAAGGCAGTTAAGTAATTTGCCCTAGTTTAGACCATGAAAGAATTGGGATTTGAAATTTGTTTATCTGTATCTAGATATGAAACACTTATTATATCACATCTCTCCAGGAGATGCATCTTTAGCAGGAAGATAAATAACTTCTTTTTAGCAAACACCCTTCCCATGCCTCTCACTATAAATAATAATTTGTATTTTTCTTGGTGCACCTTGAGGCTCATATTTTCTTGACACTAGAAAGGTCAAATCTATTAAAGATTATACATGGCTAAGAGGGGTCATCAGGCTGCTTGGATGCTTCCAATAAGCTTCACTTACTTCTAAAGTCTAGCATGATTTGTCTCTGACACTGAAATGTAATAAATAGTCAAGTAAAATTATCACCTCATTCATTTAGTCCTCAAAACGGGAAACAGCAGTTTGGCAACATTTCTCTGAATGTGCACTTAAAAAAGAAAGAAAAAGAACTACAAACTACTGTAACAGTCACTAAACTACATTAACTACCATTGAAACTCTCTCATACGTATACATGCACTCACACAAACACATGTTAACAACAACAAAACAAACAAAACAACGATAAAAATATGTAGGAAAGAATAAATACAAGAAAAGACATCCCGTGTTCATGGATTAAAGGGCTTTAAATTGTGAAAGTGTTCACACTAGCCAAAGCAATCTACATAGTCACTGCAATCCCTATTAAAATCCCGATAGTATTTTTTGCAGAAATAGGAAAAAAATTCTAAAATTCAAATGGAATCATAAAGGACTCTGAATAGCTAAAATAATCTTGGGAAAGTAAAACAAGTTGTAGACTTCAGACTTCCTGACTTCAAAACATATTATAAAGCTACAGTAATCAAAACAAGATAGTACTGGCATAAAGACAGAGAAATAGGCCAATAGAACAGAAAAGAGAGCTCAGAAATAAACCCTTGTGTTTCTGGTCAAACGATCTTTGACAAAGGTACCAAGTGGGGAAAGGAGAGTTTCTTCAACAAATGGTGCTGGAGAAACTGGATATCCACACCAGAAAGTGTGAAGTTGTACATTTACATTACACCAGGTTCAAAAACTAACACAAAATGGGTTGAAGACCTAGATATAAGATACAAAACTGTAAAACTAGAAGAAAACGGGGGAAACCTTCATGCCTCTGGCTTTGGCAAGGATTTCTTGTATATGACACTGAAAGCACAGTCAACAAGAGCAAAAATGGACAAATGGGCTGCATTAAATGTAAGAACTTCTGTGCAGCAAAGGAAACAATCAACAGAGTGAAATGGGAAACAATATTTGTGAGGTTAATATCCAGAATATATTTTAAAACTCCTATACTCAATAACAGAAAACGACCCTGTTAAAATACAAGCAAAAGATTTGAAGAGACATTTCACCAAAGAAGATATAAAAATGGCGAAAAGTACATGAAAGATATTCAACATCACTAGCCATGAGGAAAGTGTAAATCAAAACTACAATGAGATATCATTTCACAGTTATTAGGATGGCTACTATAACACACACACACAAAATAAAAAATGTTGGTGAGGGCTCGGCACCAGTAGCTCAGTGGTTACAAGCCAGCTACATATACCGGGGCGGACTGTTTGGAGCCCGGCCCCAGCCTACTAAACAGCACTGACAACTCCAATAAAAAATATATATTTAAATAACCAGGCATTGTGGCGGGTGCCTGTAGTCCCAGCTACTTGGGAGGCTGAGGCAAGAAACTAGCTGAAGCCCAAGAGTTTGAGGTTGCTGTGAGCTGTGACGTCACAGCACTCTACCTTGGCACTCTGTCTCAAAAAGAAAAAAAACATGTTGGTGAGGACTCGGAGAAATCAGAACACTTGTGTACTGTTGGTGGAAATGTAATATGATATGGTCACTATAGAAAACAGTATGAAGTATCCTCAAAAAATTAAAAATAGAATTGTCATATGGCCCAAAGATCCTGATTCTGGTATATAGCTCAATGAATTGAAAATAGGTTCTTGAAGAGATATTTGCACACCTATGTTACTACATTATTTACAATAGCCAAAAGGTGGAACCAAACTAAATATCCACTGATGGAAAGAAAATGTGGTCTATGGACACAACAGACTATTATTCAACCACAACAAAGAAGACAATCCTGCCGTGAGGAACCTTGAGGTCATAAAACTAACTGAAATAAGCCGGTCACAAAAAGGCAAATACAAGGATTCCATTTATATTAATTTACTAACATAGTCAAAGAAGGGTGGAGGCTGGGAGCAGAAGAGACAGGGAAAAGGTGAGATATTGTCCAGTGGGTATAGAGTTTCAGTTTTACAAGATTTGAAGACATTCTAAAGTTCTATTGTACCACAATGTGTACAGAGATCAGACTGTTGCACCATACTTGGTGACGATGGCAAATTTCATGTTTTATACCAAGATAATTTTAAGAAAAATGTAGGAAGGACATGATCTCAGAATGAAGGTCAGTCTTTTCTAATAAAGGACAATTTGCAACCCAGTTTCAACATAATATTAAAGTATATGCTTTTTGTTTCAATGAAAACTGCTAAAAGTCTCAGTGTCTTGAAATCTATGATCTCAGCAAAAGGAACCTAGGAGCCCCCAAGCCCTTGCCCTGCTCACACTCAAGGGTTTGACGACCAAACCCCCAGTTGGTGATGAGGAGGATGTGCGGCCATCTGGTCCTCTAGACAGACACACTTCAGGGGAATCGTGGGGGATGGGGGTTAAGGATTGAGAATCCTGGGTCCTGGCAGGACAACGTCTTCACACACTTAACACATATTTCACACACTACTGAAAGTAAGTTACAACTGGATTACAAATATGAATCTGGGGAAGGAGAGAGGGATGAACAAGTGGAGCACAGGAGATTTTTAGGGCATTGAAATTATTCTGTATGACACTAATGCTGGATCCATGCCGTGATACAGTAGTCAAAACTCAGCATGTATAACCCCAAAAGTGAGCCCTAAACTATTGATTTAGTTAATTATAATGTATCGATATTGGATCATCAGTTATAACAAATGTACACACTAACACAGGATGTTAATAATAGACAAAACTGTGTACCTCGGTGGGGGTGGGAAAGGGGTGTATGGGAACTCCCTACGCTTTCTGCTCAATTTTTCTGGAAACCTAAAACTGTCCTAAAAGAGAAATTAATTTTTTAATGAAACTAAAAAAAAAGAAGAAAACATATTTGTAAAAAATAAAAATATCAAAGAACTGGAAGAAAATATAGATTAAAAGCATAATTTAAGAATAACAAACTTTATGAAACATCAAAAAACTATGAATCAACAGCCATGTACACCTGAGCTGACAGGTTCGAATCCAGCCTGGGCCGTCAAACATCAATGGTGGCTGCAACCTAAAAAAAAAAACTATGAATCAAGAAAAAGACTAATACACCATTAGAAAAATGAGCAAAACATATGAATAGACTATTTTTTAAAAGAGGAATGATAAATGGCCAATTAGCATATGAGAGAAGTGCTCACTTTAATAAAACTTAAAATTATGAGATTCCATTTTTTAACTACATGAAATTGGCAAATATTTTAAAAAGAAATAATAGTAATGGTGAAAGACCAAACAAGTGCTTTCGTATATCACCAGTAAGGACTGTAAACTGAGATGACCTTTGGTAAGAAAAAATTATCCCAAATTTTGAAGGCAAAAATATGATTGTATTATATAGCCTTTGTTTTCAGGGCTTGGCCTAAAAAGCCCACCTAAGGACCAACGGACCCAAGGAGAAATGACCTTGATTTGTTAGTCATTTACAACTGTAAATTTAGATGTTAACATCTGGAAAATTGGTGAGATGCTAATAATAAGTCCCCCCTCTCTGGGAACTCTCAGTGAATCCAACAATGAAAGCTCCTCTTCAAACCATCTCGCGGGGATCACTTGGAGCATGGTAACTGCCACACTCTTAAAAATAAGTTCCAAAGCCAGTAACACATCAAAGTTCTCAAACTCCTAGAAAATTCTCCCTACGGATTTATTCTTATAGTGTGCCTGCCAACTTCATTTAGGTGGGTACCATTAACACTTCCATTTTACAGACCAGGAAACTAAGGCAGAGAGAGTTGACAGCCGTCTCAGAGGAGGGCCTGGCACCAATGTCACCAGAAGCCGTATGTCACACTTATGTCACACTTCAGCTCTTAAAGGTACATGAGATTCACTCAAAGCCTTTTAAAAATACTTTTGGGGGGGCTTCAACGAAAGAACCTTTGTTCAGTTAGTCTGGAGTTAGGCCCTTGCGTCTGTATTTGTACTCAGAGAGGAATGTTATCTCAACCAGTGGTTTTCAAATGTTTTTGCGTTCAGATCCTTGCACGGGCCTGTACCCTGACGGAGCTCCTAACATCCTTCGGACGGTGTGTGTGTGTTTGTGTGTGTGCATATATGTGCATGTGTGCAAGTGTATGAGTGTGTGGTTGTGTGTGCATATATGTGTGTGTGTGTACACATATGTGCATGTGTGTGTATGTCTGAGTGTGTGTGTGGATATATGTATGTGTGTCTGAGTGTGTGGATATATGTGCGTGTGTGTGTATGAGTGTGTTTGTATGTATATGTGCGTGTGTGTCTGAGTGTGTCTGTGTGTGGATATATGTATGTGTGTCTGAGTGTGTGTGTATATATGTGCGTGTGTATCTGAGTGTGTCTGAGTGTGTATATATGTGCGTGTGTGTCTGAGTGTGTGTGTATATATGTGCGTTTGTGTGAGTGTGTCTTGAGTGTGTTTGGATATATGTGCGTGTGTCTGAGTGTGTGTGTACACATATGTGCATGTGTATGTCTGAGTGTGCATAAATGAGTGTATATGTGTGTGTCTGAGTGTGTGTGGATATATGTGCGTGTGTCTGAGTGTTTTTGTGTGTATATGTGCATGTGTTTGTGTTAGTGTGTGCATAAATGCGTGTATACGTGTCTGAGTGTGTTTGTGTGTATATGTGCGTGTGTATCTGAGTGTGTGTGTGGATATATGTGTGTCTGAGTGTGTGTGGATACATGTGCATGTGTTTGTGTGTGTGCATAAATGCGTGTATACGTGTGTCTGAGTGTGTTTGGATATATGTGCGTGTGTCTGAGTGTGTGTGTGGATATATGTATGTGTGTCTGAGTGTGTGTGGATATATGTGCGTGTGTGTCTGAGTGTGTTTGTGTGTATATGTGCGTGTGTTTGTGCATAAATGCGTGTATACGTGTCTGAGTGTGTTTGTGTGTCTATATGTGCGTGTGTCTGAGTGAGTGTGGATATACGAGCATGCGTGTGTGTGTGGATATACGAGCATGCGTGTGTATATACGAGCATGCGTGTGTGTGTGTGTGGATATATGAGCATGCGTGTGTGTGGATATACGAGCATGTGTGTGAATGTGTCTATATGTGCGTGTGTACACATATGTGCATGTGTATGTCTGAGTGTGCATAAATGCGTGTATATGTGTGTGTCTGAGTGTGTGTGGATATGCGAGCATGCGTGTGAGTGTGTGTGTGTGGCCGTCACACGCACTCTCAAGTTGAAGCGACGCCCTGGTTCTCCCCTTGCGCGCACAGACCTCCTGCTCTTTCCAGAAAGCGGCCTTTCGGGAAGAGAACTCGAGTTGGCCGCGGGAACCGGAGCGAGCACGGGATTTACAACCCCGGCTCTGCTTCTTCCCGGCGATTTCCAGTCTTAAATTCAGCTCTGATTTAGTCAAATCCCACCCACCACCTAAACTGTCGGAAAATTTCCCGGACGCCGAGCCGAAGGCATTAACACTTTCGCACCGCGCGCGTTCTTCTTCCCCGGGGACCGGCGGGCGGGGAGCGGGAGGCCCCCGAGCCCCGAACGCCCCCGACGTGGCCGCAGCCGGCGGCAGAGCGTGCCTGGGGCACGGCCACGGCCAAGGCGAGGACGGGCAGGGCCGTGCGCGAGGGGCGGCTCGTACCCCGCGGCTGTCCGCCGCCCGCAAGTCCCCAAGTCCCCCGAGGGCCCAAGTCCGCGCGCCCCGGCGCCCAGGTGCGAAGGCCCCGCCCAGGGGGCGGTCCGGGGCGGAGCCGGCGCGCCCGCCTCCCGGGCCGGGCTATAAGGTGGCGCCGTCCGGCGGCTCGGGCGGCGGGGAGCGCGGCCGGGCCCTGGTGAGGCCGCGGGCGGGGGGCGGGGCGGCGGAGCGGGGGCGGGGCGGGGGCGGGGCGGGGCGGGGCCAGGGGGCAGTGGGTGCAGCGCGCCCTGCCGACTCCCCGAAGTGTCGCTCCCGCCGGGAAGCGCGGAGCACCGGTGTCAGGACCCCGGCACTGGGAGAGCGCGGCCGCCCCCCGTCTGTCCTCTGCTTGATCATGATTTCTATCCGTCTCCAGAACATGGACTTCCCGTGCCTCTGGCTGGGGCTGCTGCTGCCCTTGGTGGCAGCGCTGGATTTCAGCTACCACCACCAGGAAGGGATGGAAGCGTTCTTGAAGACCGTTGCCCGAAACTACAGTTCTATCACTCACTTACACAGTATTGGGAGGTCTGTGAAAGGTAGGGTCCGTCCCGCACGCGCCCGGCCCTCGGCCCTGCCTCTCATTCATTAAACATCCCGCAGCTTCTCGGCCCCTCCGTGGAGCTGCCGAGGCTCCCGCAGCAGGTGAACCCGCAGTGCCGGCGCTTGGGTTGTTTTCTGCTTTTGTTTGTTTTGTGGGAGGAAAGAGGGAAAAGCTGAATTGTCTTGAGCTTGTCCGTCGTAACTCAGGGTCATTGACCCTTTGCGTTACTGGAGTTCTGTCTCTTTGCAGACTTTGGTTATCTGGAATATGGATTTTAGTTCCTTTTCAAGATAAATTCTCCGAGAAGGCAGTTTATCCGCCTCAGTTTACCTTTTTGGGGCTTCTTTAAACATGATTTGGACTGTTAGTATAATTTCTTAAAGTTTCTTTTAAACTAAAATAATGCAGTTTTGTAGGCAAGAATTCTGTCATGTATAATTAGTCCTATGGCTTAAAGTTATGCAAAACTACCATTTCTACAAGTTTCTTTTAATCTTCAGGAGTACAGTTCTCTTGGTAAGATTTATTTCATGTATAGTTAGTCCTATGGCTTAAAATTACATATTTTAAAAAAGTGGCTCTATGATTAAAAGTTTATAAAATGTATCAAATTGAAGATGACAATTGCTAGGGAATATGTTAGCAACGACTGATAAGTCTTCCTAGCATTTTCATGTTTATCATTACTTATTATTGTCCTAGTTTAGAAACTATATTTTATTAAAGATCACTCTGCTGTGATTTTTTTTTTGAGACAGAGTCTAACCATGTTGCCTTCAGTAGAGTGCCATCTCATCACAGCTCAGAGCAACCTCCAACTCTTGGGCTTAAGCAATTCTCTTCCCTTAGCTTCCCAAGTAGCTGGGACTACAGACACCCGTCACAACACCTGGCTATGTTTTAGAGAAGAGATCTTGCTCTGGCTCAGGCTGGTCTTGAACCTGTGAGCTCAGGCAATCCAGCTGCCTTGGCCTCCCAGAGTGCTGGGATTACAGGCGTGAGCTGCTGCGCCCAGCCTCATGTGTGAATTTTATAGCACATCTGGCAACCAGATCATTTGGACAAGGCAAATAATTTTATCAGATATTATTTCTTAATCCTCTTTCATTATGTTGATACCCTTAAAGAGGATACCAGTATCTTAAAGCTTAAATTGAAAGTTTCATAAAGTTGCGTAAATTTGGATCTCAACTCTTTGTAGGGTGTGTTCAAACTCTACCTGGATGTTAGCTCTGAGCTTTCGAGCCAATTAGGAGTCTCCTAATTACCATATTTTTAAATAGCATTCGTTTTTCAAAAATATTAAGGTCATGGTTTTATATCGAAGAAAAAGTATTAAATAAATACACTGATGTGCAATGCCAAAATTAAAATGCTGGGCTGTGTGCAATAGTGCCTTTGTTTTTAAACATATTGCCAAAGAGTTGGTGCCAGAATTACTATCTATTGCTCTGTAATCCAAAATTATAGAGGTTGGATGTGTGAGAAATCTTATCTTGAATCAGTATATGTATTTAGCCTTTTAAAATCATTCCCCCCTAGGGCTAGAGTAGAGCAATTTAAAAAGATCTAAGAATACTAATTATATTAATAAAGGAAATTTAGGACACAACCGGCTTGAGTTATTGTTCCATCATCATTTAAACCACAAGATGATGAGGCTGTTGTTAATTTTAAGTACTAAATGATTTGGTAAATTTTCATGTTTTCAAAAACAAAGTGCCTGTGAAAGGTAGAGACTCTCTTTTCTGATGTGAATCAGCTATTTTGATCTATCCTGCATGAAGTCAAACTAGGATTAATAACAGTGAAAGATAGCAAGCTTAATTTCTTTTTTTTACCTTGTGTGCACTCTTCTTGTTAAAGGAGTGAGGGTTATCATGTGAAAATAAAATCTGACACTAGCCGTCCAATGTTTGTGTTGATCTCAATAATTACCAGGATTAAGAAAAATCCCAAGTCTGCCATTAGGTTCCAAGTGGTAAGTTAAACTGTGCACCAGTAACAGTAAGTGTCCCTGCATTTTAGCAATGATTGAGAGGCAGTGGTCCTTTGCCAGAGCAACAAATAGGCAATTTTCTCTAGCCGTTCTGCCCTCTGGTGTAGGATAAGTTTGCTTAGCAAACAGGATTTATGTGTTATTTACTTATATTGCATGTATTAACATGGACAGAAGGAAAGTAATGTTCCTACTTGGCTAAACATGTTTTTAGTTTTCATAAATGCTTATCCCATATATTTTCATTGTTATAATCAGGGATTATTTTCTGATTTTTTTTTTCTATTTCACATAATTTCATTCCATATTTCTATGAATCGAAAAGTTCTGCAGAAGTGAATTAGTTTTTTGTATAGTATTTTATCTTGTTGATTATGTGAATTTTCTTAGTCGTTTACCTCTTTGGGCAGTTATCTAGTTATAACTAATTAAATCTGTTATAAAAAGTGATGCCACAAAGTGACCCTGGATGTGTGTTATTGTGTTAATTCTATTATTATTGGTGTTTTCTTTAATTTTTTATTTTGAAATTTTTTTGAAACTGACATAAAAGTTGAGCACACCTACACCCTTTACCTAGATTTAGCCATAGTAGACTAACCATATTTCAGTTAAGCCTTTTAAAGGGAATCCCAATGACATAGTAAAGAAAATCTAAGGTCAAACAAGAAAAGTGACTCAGCAACTGGACAGATGGCTGAGTTCAGAAGAATGAGAACAGGTGTGATGTTCACTGGTTCATTCATGAGTTCCCCCATTCCGTTAAGGGAGTAACTCCTGTTTTTTGCCACGGGATATCTAGAGGATGCCTGGCACATAATCAGCATATCTGTTTATCTAATGGAGTGGATATTTGCTGAGCAAAAGCCATGGAAGGCAAGCAAAGATATATGCTACTGGTTCCCTGCCATTAGGTAGGCCTCTTTCAAATACAGAAGTATTTGTCATAGGTTTGCCAGTCTAAGCTCTCCATAACCCCCCAAATTATCTTAGGGCCATTTTATTCTTTGTTTTTTAAGATGGCAGTGGGAGAGCTTAGACATACAAAATGGCCGTTACACACAAAATCCCAAGGACCATTTTAAATGAGATTTCCTCCCATCTTTGTTTTAAGAATCTTGTCACACTTCCTGCTAAGTCTAGTGTTTATTTTACTTGAATAAGGACGGTGTGAAAGGGGTAGATAATAACAATCTCTGTTATCAAGTTCTTTCCATGTATTAGGGATTTTAATACATTGTTTCAATCTCAACAACTCAAAGTAGGTATTATCCTCATTTACAGAATGGGTCAAATGAGGCACAGACAGGTTAATTAACTCACTGAAGATCACACAGCCAATAAATGTTAGAGGGATAATTCAAGCTCAGGTCTACCCATCTTCTAAGCACACACACACAAAAGTGGCTTGACACAGATGGAAATGGTTACATGGAAGTTGAGGTTGTTAGTGGAAGGTTTTAGAGTAATGGTTTGGGCATATTTGATCTGAAGGTGTAGCTTCTACCAAGGATGTAGAGCTGGGCTGTCCAGTACAGTAGCCATTAGCAACCTGGTGATTGAACAGTTAAGATGTGACGAGACTAAACTGAGATGTGCTAAAAGTGACTTTAAAAATCCAATACAAAAAAGTAAAATATTTAATAATAAATGTATATTAATCATGTGTTAAGAAAATAATATTTTAGATATACTATGTTATATAAGAAATATTTTAAAAGTTAATTTCACCTTTTTCTTTTTACTTTTGTTAATGTGCTACAAGAACACTTAAAATTATATACATGATTTGCATTATAGTATTTTGATTGGGCTGTGCTGCTCTAGAGAGCAATTTGTTATTACTAATATTTTTCTGAGTACAAGAGGAATTCAAGTTCATTTAGAAAATTTGGGCGATACAACAAAGCACCAAAAGAAAATTAAAATCTCACCATCCAAAGGAACGGTAGGTTAGATTAGTAGATTAGAATCGGACTGTGCATTGTTTGGGAGCCTTTTCACCGACTCTGAGCCAAATATCTTGTTTGTCTATGTCTAATAATAATCTATGTGAGCTTATTATTTCTAAAACCTGATTTTTAATCTGTGCTTTGTGTCCTATCAATGGGTATACCATTCTTTTTTTTTTTTTTTTTTTTTTTTTTGAGACAGAGCCTCAAGCTGTCACCCTGGATAGAGTGCTGTGGCATCACAGCTCACAGCAACCTCCAATTCCTGGGCTCAAGCGAGTCTCCTGCCTCCGTCTCCCAAGTAGCTGGG
>CAUYRH010055154.1:0-45741 GCA_963574655.1 Perodicticus potto | reverse complement strand
CCTAGGTCAGTTTCTTGTGAATTTCCTAGGCCTGAATTCCATGGATGGACTGTGTCCATTCATTGATACACTCATTCACCTTGCCCCTGGTGGAAGGGACTGTATTCATTTGTTTCCTGGCCAAGGAACCCATACACCTATCCCCTGAGGCTAGAGGCCTAGAGGAGGAGACGGGGAAAGACCGGCAGAGGAACGGAGAGAGCATCTCTCTCCCCACTTGAAATCTCTCCCTCTACCAGGAGCTTTGGTGTTTTCTGTATTCTTTTCTGTAAATCAATTCTGTCTTACCACGGAGGGGTGGGGGGAAATAATGTAATTAAGAATAATAAAATACATATATTTATTAAAAAAAAAAAGAAAAGAAAATCAGCAAAACACTTAATGAATTTATTCCTGATACCTGGGATACAATTCATTTCTTTTGATTCTTTGCAACAGATCTAAGTTTCTTTCTAAATTAAGAAATTGTAATTTAAGGCAGCCTGTTTCAAAAAGATTTGATTGAATACAATCCATCTTTAGAAGTGTCCTGGTCACCTTTATTGCTCTTCCAATAACATCAAAGCACCACTTGGAGGAGTTAAAAGCACAGCCAGTGACACTGAGTTAGAAGCCCAGCCCAGCCGCCCCACCTGTCACTAGGTAGGTATGAATTTGGTGAATTGCTCAAACTTCCTGAGCATCGGATTCTCTATCTTTGAAAGAGGCCATAACAATAGTAATTTCCTCACAGGCCACTACTGCAGATATCATGAACTCACGTGAGCCATGCATTTTGCCCTGTGTCCGACCCAATAAATGGTCAACAAAGGATTGTTTGTTATCGTATTTGAAAAAGAAGCAAAATAATATTTTTACTCTGTAGTGCTATCACCAAAATGTAACTCTATACCTAATGTTGAATGGAAATGCTCCTATCTGTGAAGACTTTTGAAATTTCTAGAATATAAAACCAATCCTATTTCCTTGCATAAAATCATTTAATGATTCTCCACAATTTTGCCAGAAATGTGCAAACCACGTTACAATACACAAATTCTCTCATCATCTTCCCCCCTCCTCACTCCATATTCCCCAGCTTCATTTACTATGACTCCTGACATGAGTCATTAGTGGGTGCTGTGGTTGGTGTCACATTAGTCATACAACACTACTCATAGTACTTACCTCCCAAATATGCCATGCTGCCCATTCTGCCCATGACCCTGGGCTCTTGTCCAATCTGTCCCGCTCTGTCCAGGAGCCCCTTTCTGCCTTTCTTCATCTTCTGCCTACCTTAACCTTCTCCTTCAGGACCCAGCTGTTTGAATATCTTTTCTTCTAGATGCTTTCAGCCACTTTCCATTCCTAATGCTGTGAAAACTTTCCTCATGTCGTGTTGACCCCAACCATAAAATTATTTTCATTGCTACTACATAACTATAATTTTGCTACTGTTATGTATCATAATGTAAATATCTGATATGCAGGATGTATTTTCATTGTTACAAAGGGGTCATGACTCACAGGTTGAGAACCACTGCAAGTAGAAGTAATCACTCTTTCCTCTGTACTCAATTACCACACAAGAAATTAAAAGCGTATTTACACATCTGCCCCCATTAGGCTGTGCGCTTACTGATGACAAGCATAGACTTTGTCCTGTTTGCTATTTTCCCCAACATAGAATGTGCTCTGATTGACTCACGTAACTGCTTAATAATTTGTTTTAATGAATGAATTCATGATCAATGTATTCATTGACATTTTTACCAGTTCTCACCACTGCCATCAACCCACCTTACTCCAAACCATCATTGCCTCCTGTCTGGTTTCTTGACTTCCTCTGCTTTCCCTGGTCTAGTCCTAACAAAGCAGTCAGACTGACACTAAGCACCCTCCAGTGGCTTCTCCACACTTTCAAAGTAAAGCCCTGTGCATTACAATGTCGCGCAGGTTGAGTAATCAGTACCCCATTGCCTCACAAATCTCATTTCCTGCAACTCTCATCCTCTGCCGTGTCATTCCATTTACAGTGGCCTTTTAAGTCCTGACACACACGGAGCATACACTGGCTTCAGGATGCTACAGCACTCATCCTCTACCACATCACCTCGTTTACACTAGTGTTCAAGCCCTGACACTTACTGAGCATGCTCTGGCCTCAGGACCTTTGCACTTACAGTTCTCTCTGCCTGACAAGCTTCTTCACTCTCATGTCTCCACATCAACCTCCTCACTTTAATTGGGAGTCTTCTATAATATAAATTTATTATAGATCTCTCTCTGGTCACTTCATATGAAATAAGCCTAAGAACAACAACCACGTCCCAGCTCTTCCCAGCCCCTTTATTCTTCTTTACTTTTTTCTCTAGCCCTCATATCCATCCATGTCACTTATATACATGTGATCTATTTGGTTTTAAATTTGGTTATTACTTGTTTTTCATCCAATAAGTATGTGTTGAATAAATTAGTATTATGTTTAACATAATTCTCATAATAGGATGCTATTCTGTTCTTCTTAGTTTTTAATTACCAATTTTGAGTTACCTTCTACCACTCTTATTACTTCCCTTCCTTCATGAGCATAGAAAACTTGGAGTGAGACAAAACTGAGAGGTGTATGTGAGTTGAAGAGCTATATTTACGTATTCTTTATAGCATAAAGGCAGCGAGCCTTAGGAAGTGTTACAAAGTGAGCAATTGGTCTTTGAGCCTCAGTTTTTTATTCCCATATACATCACTTCCACTACTCATACCATATGCCTTTTTCATTTTAGGGGGTCAGTACTTTGTAGTCTTTCTCTTCAACTTGGAGTTCTTAATGAACCCCTTTCTGATCACTGGCGCCATCTGTATTAGACACTTGAGAAAAAACTTCTCACTTACTTCTTACTGTGGAGACTTCTCTCAGGAAGCATCAAAAATTCATACATGCTAAATTCTGAGAGGATTTGAATTTTGCCTGAGATTAAAGTCTTAAAATAGAAAACTGAAATTCTGCTGTGGATTATTGAAACACCAACAGAAATGAGCAGGAACTAACATTTTATTATATTAGTCTTTTTAACCCTGAAATCATGGTTCTGGGAGGTCATCTCCCCAGTGCCAGGTATGAGGCAAAATAAAAACTGATTAGCCTTCTCAAGAGTTGAGACCTAGCTTTTGTTAAGTACCTAAAGCTGTCAAGTATATAGTGGGTACTATGCAGATAACATATTATTTCTTTACTTTAGGAAAAGATTTTTATGACTCAGTGAAAATCAAATAAACTTTAAAGAAAAATTTTATAATATTTCTACAATTATGATTTTATCAAGTTAAATAGCTTCCCTGCTATTTTCTGCATGATTTTCATGTCTTTTCCTTGTGCAGAATTCCTAGCGATTTTCTATGCATGTGGACCATAATAAAATGGCACTATTTTCACATAGCTTTGGGGTTTTGTTTTTGTTTTTTGGTTTCGTTTTTTGGAGGGGAGTTAAGATAGAATCTTGCTCTGTTGCCTGTTAGAATATAGTGGCCTTGTCATAGTTCCCTGCATCCTCAAACTGATAGGCTTAAGCAATCCTCTTGCCTAAGCCTCCCAAGTAGCTGGGACTGTAGGTGACCACTACCATGCCTGGCTAACTTTTCTATTTTTTGAGGAGATAGTTTGTCTTGAACTCATTACCTCAAGTGGTCCTCCCACCTTGGCCTCCCAGAGTGCTAGAATTACAGTCATTAGCCACCAGGCCCAGCCTTCATAAGGCATTTTTATAGAATTTTTGAAAGTAATTTCACGTGGTAAACTCAAGTTTCCCTTGGCCCTCATCTAAGGGACTTGGGTGATTTGTCAAAGGTCACAGAGCTGGCTAGTAACAAAAGATGGATGAATCACACCTGAGGACCACATAGGAGGGCTCTTGGTGCTATATCATCTTTACACGCAAGGATGATGTTACCGACGTACCATTAGCAGGACTCACATTTTGAGTTGTTTTTTCAATAGCAATGATGGATTTACTTTAATCCACCCACAAATCCCTAGCTTCACTATGATCTGCAGAATAAAGTTTTCTTTTTTAAAAAGTTCAATTAATTATGAAAGACCAGCAATTACATAAGATCCAGAAATGGCCAAGTGTTTTGACACTCAGTCTACAATAAGATGCTCTAACCAACTGATATAAACAGAAGCCTGGTATGCAGGGAAGCAATCTACAAAACCAGGTAATTAGTTCCAGGAATACATACCCAATTAGAAGGGCTTCATCAACAGTCTTAATAGGTGTTTGGTTTTAGTTTCAGCAATTTTGTTTATTGTTGCTAAAATTTTTAATGTTGTACTGTATTTTTTATTATGCAAAGGCTTGTAGATGAAGGACAAATATTTTCTTACAGCAATTAATAAAATCGTCTTACAAGATATTTAATGATTACTGAGTCTGATTAAGTCAAAATTAAGTTGATATACTGTGTATTTTTAAAGCAATCATCCAATTTTTTTTTTTTTAATTTCAGGGTGCAAGAAACCAGGTTACACTGATTGCATTTGCTAGGTAAAGTCCCTCTTACAATTGTGTCTTGCAGGGTGGCACCTGTGACTCAACAAGTAGGGCGCTGGCCCCATATGCCAGAGGGGGTGGGTTCAAACATAGCCCCAGCCAAAAACTGCAACAACAAAAATTGTGTCTTGCCCCCGAAAGTCGTGTCACACACCAAGGCACTACCCCCTCCCTCCCTCTCTCTGTCCGCTCTTGCTTTCCCTCACCCCTCCCTCCTTCTTTCTCTCTCTGCTCTTCCCTTCCCTCACCCCCACCATGTCATTGTCATTAATTGTCCTCATATCAAAATTGAGTACATAGGATTCATGCTTCTCCATTCTTGTGATGCTTTGCTATGAATAATGTGTTCCACTTCCATCCAGGTTAATAGAAAGGCTGTAAAGTCTCCATTCTTTTTAATGGTTGAATAGTATTCCATGGTGTACATATACCATAGCTTGTTAATCCATTCTTGGGTTGTTGGGCATTTAGGCTATTTCCACATTTTGGAGATTGTAAATTGAGCTGCAATAAACAGTCTATTGCAAGTGCCCTTATGATAAAAGGATTTTTTTTTTCCTTCTGGGTAGATGCTCAGTAATGGGACTGCAGGATCAAATGGGAAGTCTAGCTAGAGTTCTTTGAGGGTTCTCCATATTTCCTTCCAAAAAGGTTATATTAGTTTGCAGTCCCACCAGCAGTGCAAAAGTGTTCCCTTCTCTCCACATCCACACCAGCATCTGCAGTTTTGAGCTTTTGTGATGTGAGCCATTCTCACTGGGGTTAGATGGTATCTCAGGGTGGTTTTGATTTACATTTCTCTAATAAATAGGGATAATGAGAATTTTTTCATATGTTTGTTAGCCTTCTTTAGAGAAGGTTCTATTCATGTCACTTGCCCATTGATATATGGACGTTGGCTTTTTTCATGTGGATTAATTTGAGTTCTCTATAGATCCTAGTTATCAAGCTTTGGTCTAATTCAAAATATGAAAATAATCTTTCCCATATTGTACGTTGTCTATTTGCTTTGGTTGTTACCTCTTTAGCTGTACAAAAGCTTTTCAGTTTAATTAAGTCCCATTTGTTTATTTTTCTTGTTGCAATTTCCAGGGCAGTCTTCATAAAGTCTTTCCCCAGGCTGATATCTTCCAGTGTTTTTCCTATGCTTTCTTTGAGGACTTTTATTGTTTGCCTTAAATTTAAGTCCTTTATCTATCTTGAATCAATTTTTGTGAGTGGAGAAAGGTGTGGGTCCGGTTTCAGTCTTTTACATGTGGATATCCAGTTCTCCCAGCACCATTTATTGAATAGGGAGTCTTTCCCCCAGTTTATGTTCTTATTTGGTTTATCAAAGATTAGGTGGTTGTAAAATGTTAGTTTCATTTACTGGTTTTCTATTTAATTCCAAATGTCTATGTCTCTATTTTTGGGCCAGTACCATGCTGTTTGAAGTATTTCCTGTAGAGCTGGTCTTGCTGTGGTGAATTTCCTTAATGCTTGCATATCAGTAAATGATTTTATTTCTCTGTCAATTTTAAAGCTTAGCTTAGCAGGATATAGAATTCTGGGCTGGAAATTGTTCTGTTTAAGTAGATTAAAGGTAGATGACAATTGTCTTCTTGCTTGAAAAGTTTCATTAGAGAAGTCTGCAGTCACTTTGATGGATTTGCTCCTGTAGGTAGACTGGTGCTTACTCCTGGCAGGTTGAAGAATCTTTTCTTTTGTCTTGACTTTGGACAGGTTCATCACAATGTGTCTTGGGGAAGCTCTGTTAGAGTTGAGGCAACCTGGGGTTTGATATCCCTCTGAAAGGATTGTGTCAGAATCTTTGGTGGTATTTGGGAAATTTTCATTTATAATATTCTCTAGTATAGCTTCCATTCCCCTGGGGCATTCTTCTTCCCCTTCTGGGATACCTCTAACTTGTATGTTTGAATGCTTCATATAGTCCCATAATTCTTTTAGTGAATGTCCTGCTTTCTCTCTTTTCTTTTCTGCGTCTATAACTTTGTCTTTGTCTTCTACCTCTGATATTCTTTCTTCTGCATGGTTTAATCTGTTGTCGATACTTTCTATTGCATCTTTAACTTCCCTAATTGACTGCTTCAGTTCCTTGAGCTCTGCTATATCCTTTCTATATTCTTCATATCGTTTATCTCTTATTTGATTCCAGTTTTGGATTTCCTTTTGGTTATTTTCCACTTTATCAGCAGTTTCCTTCATCATTTCCATCATTTCCTTCATTTCATCATTAGTATACTAAATTCCCTTTCTGTCACTTCTAACATTTCTTTATAGGTGGAACCCTCTGCAGTAGCTTCCTCATGGTCCCTTGGTGGGGGGGAGGCGCTGCTCTGGACTAGTTTTTCATGTTGCCAGGATTTTTCTGCTGATTCTTCCTCGTGAGTGTTTTCTTTTATCTGTTTCCTTGCCCTAATTTTCCTTTCACTTCCTCTTGCTCAAGTTTCCATGCCTCTGGCCTGGGGTTTCAATGAGTCCTTTTGGTATAGGACTAAAAGAATGAGAAGATTAAAGAGCAAGAAGGGAAAAAGGGAAAAAAAAGAAAAGAAAAAAGCAAGGAGAGGGGGTGAGTAAAAGGGGATATTGACAAAAAGAAGAAAGGCACAGAAAGAGGGAGACAGGAGCAATATAGGCATACAGTAGTGTACTTTGACCCAACCTTAAAAATCCCCAACCTCTTTCCTCTGGGAGTGCTAGGTTGGGTCATTCCCTTGTAGTCAGCAGCTGTTTGCCAGACTTCAGACATAGTACCCCATCTCCACCAAGTAGAGAGGAAAGACAAAAATGCTATAAATCAAACTAAAACAAGCAAGTGGAAAAGTTTATGGGATAAAATTGGGGAGAAAACCAAATAATAGGCATAGAAACACTAGCAAAAATGAACTTATAATTGTTAAAGAAGGCAACAATGCAAAATTATATTTAAACTAGAAAAAGGAAGAAAGAAAACAAAAGAAAAATCTAGAGGGAAAATATTGACGTTAAAAAAAAAACAACAAAGCAGTTTTGTTGCTGAATATTTTCTGGACAACAGGTGATCTTCTGGGGTATGTGATGTTAATCACAATGCTGATACAGCTATATGAGATGGAGACTGGAGGCCTCTGCTGATTTCTCAATCCCCGCAGTGTAGAGAGCCTAAATCTCTCCTCAGTCCACTTAAAATGCACTTTAAACTATTAACCTTGGCAAATAGTTAGCCAAGAAGCTTTCCCAGGAAAGCACTTGTCACTGGGATTACTCCTAAAGTGGCTGTCCACTTACCCAGTGTGCCAAAACCAGGTCTCATTGTGTGCCCCTGAGGGCCAAGGCTGTAAGGCATCTCAGTGTCCACCTTTAGGCTGCTCAGTCATTAGATTATTCACCTAAGGTCTCCCACCCCATCCTTGCTCTGTGATGCTGAGGGTGGAGCTTTCCAGGGCAGATCTCCCACAATGGCTCCATGCAGCCTACAGCCAAACACTATTAGCTCCATCCTCAGTGGCACAGTCTGGGGCCCTAGACAATGCTTAAAGTCCTCTGCACTCTTTGCCCAAGTTCTCCCAAGGTAGTTCAACTGAGTGCCAAGTCCAAAAAAAACAACAGCTCACAGGTAAGTCCTTTCCAGTTTGCAATCTCACTGATGCTGTACTTGCAGCTACCAGTGGGATTAGACCAAAGAAACACATGCAACCACTTGCCAATTCTCCACTGCTTTTGTCCTCCTCATGGGGTCCAGAAGTCTATCACTGACTCCCTGTGTCCCCAAAGGGATGTTTCTGGGCAGATCCGACCAGCCAGAGATGCCTGGTGTCTTCTCTCCCGAGACTTACCATGCCCAGTTGCAAGGAAGTTGTTACTTGGCCGCCATCTTTGATCACCTCCCATTCTGCTATTTTCAAACCCTAATCTAATGAGGATTTTGGGAAAAATAGTTAAATGCTAAGGAAATAGGGGAACCATGTCAGAAAAGCTAAATCAGTATTAGAAGACTCTTGGTATAATTAATCACTGAACAAGGCAGTGATAAAATATTTTTTTCCCTTTCAAACCCTTCCTTTATACTTGCTATTCAGAACCATTGTAGATTATGAGTGCTACTGGCAGGTTAAATTAAATTCCTACTAAGCTTTCTTCCAAAGATTTATGTCACATGTCTTCTGTTCTCCAGAGTTGCTCTTAAATATGCTTTTCTGTAATTTGGGAAGATAGGGGTCAATAGGGTACCAAACATGTCTTTATCTGAGGCAGTGAACGATAGATAAGACACACTGTGTTCTCAAGAAGTACTTTATAACCAAAATATAACTTTCCTGCTTGTTTTTAGTAACATCTTAATGAATTCTCAAAATGCAAAAAAAACACATAAGAACAGAATATTTGGAGGGGGATGTTAGTACCAATACTCAAATAATCTCTGTCTACTTTTCTCTAACTACTCAAATTTGTCCCCTTACATTAAGAAAGCAGGAGAAGGTAAACACTCAATAGATGAAATAATTTCGTGAACTGTGGCAAAAGATAGTTTCTAAGTAAGCCATTCTGTTCTTTCCTTATTCTCTTGGTGCTTAATTTGCATATCAACTGACATGCATTAGAACCTCTTTAGGAGATAATATTGTGGAGGCAATTTAGCATTGAACAACACTGTTGCAAAGTGTGTTCCTGGAAGACAACATCAAAGTCAGCAGGACTATTTATTAATGTGCATATTTCTGAGTCCCAGTCTCAGCTTCCTGAGTCAGATTTTCCAAGGCAGGAACCCGGCAACCTGCGTTGTTAATAGGCTCCTGAGTGATTCACATGCTAGGGAGTTACTGACATGCTGGAGACTAATTTATAATTCTCATTCAGTTCACTGCCCTAGAAAGAGTAGAAAAGGAAAATATTGGATTAAAACCTCTCAAGCTATTGGCAAAAGCATTAGATGAGCAGAGGTTAGTATAGCAAGAGCCAAACCATATAATTATAGTACAAATATGAGTCAGGAAACAATTTCTGTAAAGTATTATTAAAAGCATATGCCTCCTGGTATAGGATACTTTGGTGAGAAGGAAAAAACAAAAAGTTAGTAAAGAAAAAAGCAATCAATGAAAAAAAGGAAAAAAGGAGAAAGCAATCAATTACCGATCACACATAGTGGAGATCATGTCCTCACACAGTTTTGTAAGCTTTGCTATGTGTAGAGAATGGTCCACATAAATGTCTTTTAATCATTGTATACTTTTAAAATTGGCTTCCTTAATTTTTAACTGAAAATTCTAGCTGTGAAAATAATTAATGTTTAATGGGGAAAATTCACCAGATTACATCTTGAGTTAGCATGAACGCTTAGCCTGCTTTAAGATACATATAAACATTGTGCATAAACAAAAACAAACAAACAAAACCAGGTGAGGGAAAAAGCGGGAAAGGAGATTGCAAGAGGTAGAGATGAAAATATTGGAGTAACTTTTCTGGGACACATATACTTCCCATTGACCTGACAAAGGGTTTTACTGCAATGTTATTCAAAAATAAACAATCTTATGGAAATATTTTTCACAATGGAACTACAGGAAAGAAAAAGTATGTGTGCACACGTAGGAGTGGTGGTGTCCAGAAAACATCTAAAAAAATAAAACACTTTGCTGGTTGTAAGCAGTGACTAAAATAAAATCTTGATACTTGATGGGTTTAACACTCACGGTTTGAACTATTACAGAGCAATCCAGGTCTTTGGTATGCAGTAACCTGTAATTTCTATGAGGCAAATTTGAGTTCCACGTGTTGAAAACCCAAGGTGCAGACAGAGTAACCCAGGCTGTCTGGACACTGGAGCAGCCTCCCTGCCATGACCATGTGACGGCAGTTACACGTGTATCCTAATGTGTATGCAGTGATCGACACTACTTCCCCTCACACCTTAAAGCTAGCTTTTACAGCTGATGATAGAAGTAAAGAAAAATTCAAAAAGTCAAAGAAAAAGATGGCTCTTTGTGGAAAAGAAGAATTTTAACATTAAAGGACAGAGTGTCAGTTTATACACAGTACAGAAGGGCATGGCATGGCATGCCAGTTAAGCATATGAACATTGGAGCCAGACTCCTTGGTTTTAATCAAACTGATTACTGATAAATTCCCAGCAACTGGCTCCTCATTTTTTTATCTGTAAAATGAGGGTGATGATAGTGTATTTCTCAAAGGCTTATTATGAAGGTTTAAGTGAGTTAAAACTTATAAAGGACTTGTTACAGTGCCAGGAGCATGGTGCTCTATTAGTGCTTATTTAAATACATTCAGATAGAATTAATATGAATGTTTCAAAACAGGTTTCAGCCCAGAACAAGGATAACAAGTAAGGGAGAAAGTTTCATCAACATTTGAAAAAACAGGCTGGGCATGGTGGCTCACACCTTCCAGTAATTCTAGCACTCTGGGAGGCCGAGATGGGTAGATTGCTTGAACTCAAGAGTTCAAGACTAGCCTGAGCAAGAGTGAGACCCCATCTTTACTAAAAATAGGAAAACTACCCGAGTGTCTTGGTGGGCACATATAGTATCAGCTCCTCGAGACGCTGAGGCAAGAAGGATGGCTTGAGCCCAGGGGTTTGAGGTTACTCTGAGCTATGATGTCAAGGAAGTCTAGCCAAGGTGATGAAGTGAGACTCTGTCCCAAAAAAAAATAAAGAAAGAAAGAAAAATTGAAATGATAATTTGCGCAGGATGCATGTATACCTTGACAGAAATATGACTTCCAAAAACCTAGGAATGAATAGCCAACATCGTTGTTGGGATTCTGAGAGATTTCATAGGAAACGCCCTCTCTGAAGAGCAAACACAAACTGTATTTCATACTGAGCGGATAAAGACAGTGAATGATTTCGGTGGGGAAGAGCTTTATGTGCCAACAGAATATGAAAAGAACTTCGTGCAGTACTCAAATAATAAAAAATGCATATATCTGTCTAAAGGATGCATACGAACTTTATTTACGAGATAGATATTTTGTCTTTGTCTTTCTCTTTTTGCTTTGTCAAGTGTATTCCTTAGCACTTGACAAATAAACGAATGTAACCATAATCATAACTTGACTGTAGCTAGTCCATTTCTTCCGACAGCTGTATAAGCATAGAATATACAATCTCCTCCTCCATCCTGCCCGCAAGTCGGTGAGGCTGGCCTTCAGCTAGGACTCTGGTGCCTTCCGGCTGACAGGCTCTGAGAATGCTCTCTAAAGGTGAAGAATGCAGATCCTGTGCTATTAGAAAGAAAAAAGCAGATTTCAAAGAATGGTGATCTCACCCAGCACAACCGCTATCATTAGAGTGAAATAAATGGCAGCAATTCAATTAAGCTCACAGTCTGAAAGGTAATTGAAAGACCTCTTTCTCCAGATTGGTGTGTAGAAATGCTCAGTTTTTATTCTGAACTTTGTCAGGATTAGTAACATCCCTCCATTGCAGTGGTGGCAGGTAAACGCTCAGTTGTTCAGGGTCGAATCTGTCCACAGCTCTACCCCTAAACCGCTGCGCCTCCATGTGCGACTGCAGCTTCCCTCTTCAGCAGTTCACCTTAAGATAATTATTTCCCTGCCGTTGTATTTAATCCCGATTTTTACAGGCCCATGTAGCTTGTTCTAAAAAAGGAAAAAAAAGTAACATGAGAGGGAAACGATACACGGTGGCTGCTCCCATTTATCGCCATCACCACCGTCTCTCACTGCCCTTTACAGGGAAAGCTCAGTGTGACATCAGGCACCCTAGATGCCCCTCAGCAGTCAAGGGGGGCATGTTGTGGCTGCTCCTTCTCTTCTCTGTGAACGAAGTATTTTCAGGAGAATGTTCTGAGTGGCATACAGCTGGGAGATGATCCCAGCGGTCATCGCTGCCGAAATTCTTGTTATCGTCTGATGCAGCAGCAGGGCCCATGGCTGCTGTCTGGCCTGGCTCTTTCATTGCTGGACCTGTTGGCAGTTGAGGTGCTCCTGTTCTTTAAAGTTCACATGCAATTAGAAGTGAAATTGAACGTCTCTCCTCTGTTCCCGAGAATTTGGGGGGCCTAATCTTTCTCAGGAAGATTTAATTCTGTAGAGATTTCCTCAGTTTCCTGTCTAAGACATATCTTGCAGCCATCCTCTTCCTTCTCCCTGTGAACATCCACAGGGGAAACTAAGGCCCTTTTTCTGATTTACTTCCAGTAATCAGGTCTCACACTAATGGTTTGAAGCAACAGGAATTTTTGAAAAAATTTAATCTGGTATTTTTTACTTTTTAATATAGACAATTAGACGCCGCTCAGCCTCTCTCCTCTCTCAGCAGCCCTCCATATGTTACGCACAGAATTTAGCTCAACATCCCATACGCAGTCCCAGACCTGGTGTCTGCAAATCCAGCCAAAATAAGGGTCCTCGCTTCCAAGTCTCATTTATTAGCGGCACAAAAGAACTAGTGGATAGTTTGAAGGCTTTTAGTTTTCTTTTCCCCCACACTAATCTCTGTATGTTTCCCTGACCACCCTTTCTCTCCTATATGTGCTCATACTGAGACATTCCCACAGGAATGGTAAGTCAGGCCTTTTAGGGCCATTTGGAATAAAAAAGTATGGTTTGAATATTTTGACTTAACTGTCAAGTCTGTCTAAAAAAGAATGAGGTGTTCCAAAATGAATAGAGTCAAAGAGCTGACTGGGTCTTCTTTCCTTCCATAAACACTAAAACAAGTTTTTTTTTTAAAGGCTCAGCACCCATAGTACAATGGTTACTGCCCCAGCCTCATACACCGAGGCTGGTGGGTTCAAACCCAGCTTGAAGCAGCTAAACAACAATGACAGCTTCAACGGAAAAAAAAAAAAAAAAAGGGAGAGAGAGACCAAGGTGTCTCTGAACATTTACATTTACATTTGCTTTTCTCTTTAGAGTTCCAAGAGAGTCTAGTAAGTCTACACACACCAAAGTAAGTGATAGATTAAAAGACAAATATTATCAGATGTTTGAACAGCTTGTTTACCTAAGTCAAAATGAACTGATTAAATGGTAGTGTTCTTTAAAAAAAAATAAATAAAGCCTGTAGTCCCAGCTACTCGGGAGGCTAAGGCAAGAGAATCGCCTAAGCCCAGGAGTTGGAGGTTGCTGTGAGCTGTGTGACACCACAGCGATAAAGTGAGACTCTGTCTCTACAAATAAATAAATAAATAAATAAATAAAATAAAAGAGAGAGTCAAAGTAACAAAGTTAAGAGAGTAGTAAAATCATCCCTAAAAATCAGTTGAAACCAAGGGTTTAAAATTTTACCAATGGTCTAAGCTTGACAAGATACAGCAATAATTAAAAACTAACCAGCTTCTGCCCCTAGCCTGCTTCCCAACAGATAATTGCCTTCTGTTTAGGAGTTTGGTCACAAGATTGATAACTCCCCTTTTAATCACTCATGTAGACAACACTTCTGTTGTATAACCTAAGATTGCCTTTTAAGATGTTATCCAGACCCTGAATTCCCATGGAACCACTGTCACCATGAACTAACTCAAACTGTCCCATGGCCCCTACTGAGGAATTGGCTCAGTGTAAAAATATCTGCATTCCTATAATTTCACCCTTGACCCAACCAATCACCAATACCAATTCCCTAAGTTCCCTGCCCACCAAATTTACCTTAAAACTCCCATGCTAGAGCTTTTCAGGGAGAGGAATTTGAGAAATTCCACCTATCTCTGCTTGGCTGCTTAATGACTAATATTTTTATTTATTTTATTTTAATATTTTTTAAATTTCAGATTAATATGAGGGTACAAAATATTAGGTTACAGTCTTTGTATTTCTTAGGTAAAGTTCATGTTGTGGTTGAACCAGCACCTAGTGCTGTACATCCTCACATTGGGCACATAGGAGAGAGCTTAACAATCACCTTCCCTCCCCCTCCTTTCCCCTTTCCTTCCTCACCCTTGAATATAATTGTGTTTTTCTCTCTTGTGGATGTGTAGTTATTTATCTATTGTTTTCATATTAGTACTAGGTAAATTGGTTACTTGCTTTTCCATTCTTGTGATCCTTTACTAAGAAAAATGTGCTTCAATTCCATCCAGGTAAGCATAAAAGATATAAAGTGTCCATCTTTTTAATGGCTGAATACTATTCAATGGTATACATATACCACAGTTATGGTATTCATGGGTTGATGGACACTTGTGCTGATTCCACATCTTGATGATTGTAAATTGAACTGCAATAAACAATCTAGTGCAAGTGTCCTTGTGGTAAAATGATTTTTTTTCTTCTGGGAAGAATATAAAATTACTGGTATCCAGTAGTGGCATCGCTGGATCAAATGGAAGGTCTACATTTAGCTGTTTGAGGTTTCTCCTCCAAACTTCTTTCCATAGAGTATGCATTAGTTTACAGTCCCACAGCAGTGCAAAAATCTTCCCTTCTCTCCACATCCATGCCAGCATCTGCAGCCTTGGGACTTTGTGATGTGGCCTGTATTCACTGGGGTTAGATAATATCTCAGGGTCATTTTGATTTACATTTCTCTGACAATGAGCATCTTTATCATGTGTTTCTTGGCCATGGATCTGTCTTCTACAGAGAAGTTTCTGTTCAAATATCTTGCCCACTTATAAATGGGATTTTGGCCTCTTTTCTAATTGATTAGTTTGAGTTCTCTGTAGATTCCAGTTATCAATCTTTTGTCAGGTTCATACCCTGTAAATATCTTCTACTATTCTGATTTTTGTCTATTTGTTTTAGTTGTTGTACCCTTAGTTGTGTGGAAGCTTTTTAGCTTGATCATGTCCCATTTATTGTTTTGGTGTTGCTATAATTGCCAAGGGGGTCTGCATAAATTCTTTTCCCAGGCCGATAGCATCATGAGATTTTCCCACATTTTCTTGTAGAATTTTTATTGTTTAGTGTCTTAAATTTAAGTCTTTCATCCTATGAGAGTGAATTTTTGTTGGTGATGTAGGTGCACGTCCAATTTCAGTTTTCTACCTGTGTCTAACCAGTTCTCCCAGCACCATATATTAAATAGGGATTATTTTCCCCAGTGCATGCTTTTGTTTTGTTTATCAAAAATCAAATGATGATACATGGCTGAATTCATCTTTAGGTTCTCTATTCTATTTTATAGATCTAAAATCTATATCTCTATTTTTGTGCCAGTACCATGCTGTTTGATCATTATATGTTTGTAGTTTAACCTGAAGTCTGATAATGTGATGCCTCTGAACTTGTTTTTATTTTTTTAAATTAAATTGGCTATTCAGAGTATTCACATGGGAAAAGAGGAGGTCAAACTCTCCCTCTTTGGGGATGATATGATCTTATACTTAGAAAAACCCAGAGACTCAACCACAGGGCTCCTGGAAGTGATGAAAAAATACAGTAATGTCTCAAGGTAGAAATCAATGCCCACAAATCAATAGTGTTCATATATACCAATAACAGTCAAACTGAGAACCAAATCAAAGACATAATGCCTTTCACAGTAGCTTAAAAGAAAATGAAATTCCTGGGAATATACCTAACAGGGGATATGAAGGGTCTGTACAGAGAGAAATAGGAAACCCTGAAAAAATAAATGGGAGAAGACATTAACTAATGAAAGAACATACCGTGATCATGACGGGGAAGAATCAACCTTGGTAAAATGTCCCTACTACCCAAAGTAGTCTATAGATTTTATGCAATTCCCATCAAAGCACCAACATTATACTTTGAAAAACTTGCCTAATGACTAATGAAATCTTTCTCTGGTGAGATTCTGCTGTCTCAGTGTTTTGGCTTTTCTCATACAGTGGGCAAAAAGAACCTGGGTGGGAAATAACAGTAACAGAGAAAAGACCCAGTTTTCGTTTCTTAGTATTGTTATATATACATAGGCAATGATGAATCTGTCAGAAGATTTCCATGTAACATTCTAAAAATGCTAATCTAAGGATTATCTGTATATTCTATTGTTTGTATGTTCAGGAGGCAAAGAATTACTTTCTCCACATTCTACACCTTTGTCACTGCAATTAAAATTGATTTCTTTCTATTTACCTAATGTGAGTAATACTTTAAAGTAGTTCATTATTTCTCCTATATGTTATTCCTGGGTAAAAGTTATGAAGATCTTTTTAAAAAGATAAGTAATAGTAAGTTTATGGGAGAAACTTGGCAGACATGGCATCTGATAGCGTCTAACCCCGAGATGGTGCGAAGACAAAGGCACATCACCTGCGTGTTATTCTGCCCCAATTTTTAGTCCATTCATGAGAAAGTATAAGGAAAAACCAAATGGGGGCATTCTACTTAATACTTGAACAGTAGTCTTCAAAATATCAAGGTCATGAGAGACAAGGAAAGAGTGCGAAACTGCCACAGATCTCAGGGATTATGGCGACAAGAGGACTAAATGCAATGCAGCGTCCTGGATATCCAGGAGAAGAACATCAGCAAAAGAAGTGAGAATCGTAACGAAGGTTAGCTTGGTGAATAGCGTTGTATCAATGTTAATTTCTTAGTTTTGATAAGTATATCAAGGTTAGGTAGGAAACTAACATGAGACAAAGCTAGGTGAAGGGTATACAGAAACGTGTGTGCTACCTTTCCAACTCTTCTCTAAAGCTACAATTCTTTCCAAGTAAGATGTTTATTTAAAAGTGAACTTGTAACTCTGAGAAATTATTTATAAGTCTGTTAATTCAAGATACTGAAGTAAAATATCAAGAGCGATGCAAGAGTTTCAGTTCTGGTATACATTTACATCTGCATCTAGAGATAGAAAGAGACACAGTCTCTCTCACACACACACACGCATGCACACAGACATTGGCTTTTTCATTAAGCATGAGATAGTAGGGATCGAAAGTGTATTCTGCTTTATATAACTTGTAGGAAATGAGATTCATGTAAACTTTAAAGTCCTGAGGAAATCTGAGGTTTCTGCTTAATATTCATGATAATTCTATCTTTCCTAAGCCCATTAGCTCACTTCTCCATAATGCATTAGTGCAAAGTGACATCTATAAAAGTGTTTCTTGCCAGTTTTTTTCTCTCTAAAATTCATATGCCTTATCCCATCTGGCTTTGCAAATACATAAACTATCTGTGTTGCATCACATTATTTAAAGCAGCTTCCAATGACATACAATGACTGCAAGCATGGCTTGACTGTTCCAACATCAGATGCAAATGGCGTCTTTAATTCTCCTTGGATCAAGCCACCCATCTTTGGGTCTGACTGTTGCTTGTCATCATCTGTGGAGCAGTCTGCTCTGCTTTTCTTCCGTCTGTTCAGGCTTAGGCAAGCTTACTGTTGAGCAATTGCATTCCTTGCTATTGCCAAAACAGGTTTTATTTTATGTAATTTTACACAGCTGAACTGTTCCCCTGATAGTAGCCACCCCACTAGATCCAAGCTCATAAAACTCACTGTACTAGCAAAGGAGAAGATACAACCACAACCCCTTTAAGTGTTGATACCAGAAAACAAAGAAGCAAATGCTCAGAGTACATGTGTTTACTTGTTTACCATCCAGGACTAGTTGACCAGTTCAGAAAAAGTAGAATACTCCATGATCCTCTATGATTTAATTCAGTGAAATTTACACTACCATTAGGAAGACAATCTTAACTTTAAATGTCATATGTCTTGACATGGTCGGGAACTAGAATGTAGTGTTTTTCAGGATATTGAAATCTCTTGATGAATAACAATGTAAAAATGCTCACCATCCTTAATCATCAGAGAAATACAAATCAAAACTACCTTGAGATATCATCTAACTCCAGTAAGATTAGCCCACATGACAAAATCCGAAAACCAGAGATGTTGGCGTGGATGTGGAGAAAAGGGAACACTTCTACTTTGCTGGTGGGAATGCAAACTAATATGTTCCTTTCGGAAAGACGTTTGGAGAATACTCAGAGATCTAAAAATAGACCTGCCATTTGATCCAATAGTTCCTTTACTTGGTATATACCCAGAAGACCAAAAATCACATTACAACAAAGATATTTGTACCAGATTGTTTATTGCAGCCCAATACATAATTGCTAAGTCATGGAAGAAGCCCAAGTGCCCATTGATTCACGAATGGATTAATAAATTGTGGTACATGTATACCATGGAATATTATGCAGCCTTAAAGAAAGATGATGTCTTTACCACTTTCTATTTACATGGATGGAGCTGGAACATATTCTTCTTAGCAAAGTATCTCAAGAATGGAATAAAAAGTATCCAATGTATACAGCCCTACTATGAAGCTAATTTATAGCTTTTATATGTAGGCTATAACCTAATTATAGCACAAGAATATGGAGAAAGGGGTAAGGGAAGGAAGGGGGAGGGGGAGGGCGGGTGGAGAGAAGGTAAATGGTGGGATCACACTTACGGTGCATCTTAGAAGGGACAAGTGAAACCTACTAAGTGCAGAACACAAATGTTTTCACATAATAAACGAGAATATCTCATGAAAAAAAATACTCAATTTAACCTATTTATATGCAGTAGAGTCAGGACCCAATAAAAGTCAGTCCGTGGTATGATAGCCCTTTACGTTAATAAAAGTTATGAAAATTTCCCCCCAAATTCAAACTTATTTTTGTATCCCCCAGTTTTGATTTGTCTTCAGTACCTGTTTATAAGCTTCCTCTATGATAACTAATTGGTTGCTCTTCTCAGAGAAAATTCTCGTTCACCCGAGGAGCATGAGGAAAGGAATAGCAGGAGGAGAAAGAGGGAAATGAGAAGGAAGAGGATGTGATGGGGATACAGGGAGGCACTCCATTTCTTGTTTTTTGCTTAAAATTCATGGTCCAGGCTCTTCAAATATTATTTCATTCCCTTGCCAAAATCATGAAGTTCTTATCACCGATTAAGTGTTGATTAGAAGACTTTCAGGTTTGGTTCTTTACAAGCAGACACTGGGAGAGAAATCTGAAAGCAAATAGTGTATGTGAGAGGCAATTTCAGGAAACACAGTGAAGGAGGGAGCAAGAGGCCCAAGAAAGGGAGGAAAGCCAATAACAGAGGAGGGGGCAACTGTCACTCAATCCCTCTGGGAACTTTTTTAGGGAGGATGTAAAACACACGTTGTAATTGTCCAACTGAGAATCAAGGAAGGTGGAGTATTTGATGGTCAACTTCCCTCCCCTATTGGTTTTTGCTGCTGAGTAATTAACAAATCCATGTTGGCTGATGCCATTTCTGTCACCAGCGAAGGCATTTCAGGAGAGAAAATCAGACGCTAGAGGTAGGAAACTGATGGTGTATACAGAAATTGCATAGGAAACTTTCAGATGATGGGCCCAGGGACATGAGTGGGCCACCAACCATACATACTGTGGACATTCATACATTGGAACCCAAGTCTCTAGTGCCTGAGGCTCTTTTTCCTCACACCCATTACTTATTCCTCTTTTTTCCTCACTGGAGGAGGCTATTATCATTTAGTTCCCAAGTTGAAGGGGAATCTGGATTCAATCTCCAGGAAGAAACTTTAATACGTCTTTTAATTTTTCCTAAAATTCTCTTTTCCAGTATTTCAGAACCCACCGTTAATACTAAGACTGAGATACTGCTTTGAATCTACTCCAGCATGGCAAATTTTAGTGGGAAAGGAATCGTAGCTAAGTTACGATCCACTAAATCATTCCCAGCCTGCTGTTTGCCCTCCTGGTTCACTAGTCAAATGATCGCTATTTTAACAGCAAAGGGGAATGTCTTTGTTGGGAACACTTGGGTGTAAGGAAAAACGTATTTAGGAAGAACATTTTTTTATAAAGTGTTAGTATCATTATCATTAAAAAAAACAAACTGACTACTTTTTAACATATCCCCCCCCCCTTTTCTGCTTTAGATCCATCTTCCAGAGTTGGAGTCAGCAGAGGACCAATTTATTTATAGCAGAAGGGCTAATGAAGGGGCAGGGCTTAAAGCCTTGTTTGTAAGATCTCCAGAGAGCAGAGCCAAACAAAGTGGATGAGGAGGAGAAACTCCAAGCTATGATCAAACTCAGTGTAAAGAAGAACTTTCTGGAAGATAGCACTCTGTGAGAGCAAAGTCACACTGCCTTATGAAGCAGTAAGATCCTCATAAGTGAAGGTGCAGGGTCTCCATTTGCTGCAGTCTGAATAGTGGAAGCAAGGACATTGGGTGAATGCTGAAAGAGATGATCCTTGAAAAAGAGACTGAGCAAGATCTTGATTCCCCACTCTGAGCTTTCATTCTGTATCTGTGAAATAATAGGTTAATTTCATAGGTTTGCATTGTGAATTTTCTAAGATAATGTATGTGCAGTGTCTCACCAGAATAATCATTTAGCTGATGTTGTTGTTGTCAAGAGCTGGCAACAAGGTAGAGCTTAGCACAGAAATTCTCTCAGTAAACATACTAAGCACTCTTTTCATCTTAGGCTTGAGCCAGACACTGAAATGCAAACAGATACACTGCGTTCTTTCCCACAAGGACCTCTCGGGGTGCACATACTTGTGTACAGGAGTGTCCTGAGGATGTATTAGTACTGGGAGACCTCCTGGTTTGGGTCTCAGAAGTGGTCCATCTGGCGGAATCCTAGAGACTCTACCTGGGAGAGGGCTGGTCTTATAGGTAATGGAGACAAGCGAGCCACACGAAGGGTATTTCTAGAGGGTATTTCTTCTATTATAATAAGCAGGCAGAGTAAACTCCACAGGCAAGCAGGGAAATAAGTCCCAAATTTTTATCTAGGACAATTAATATCGGCCGATGATAAAATCAACTTTAAGGTAAAAAGATGCCAGTCCTTCAGTGTGCACATGGGTTAGCTTGCCCAAGGATCATGAAAAAAATAATTTAAAAACAAAACAAATAAGTATACCCATTGCCCTAGATACTTTATATGCACTAAAGTCTTTACTCTGCCTTATGAGTTAGGTAGAAAAGAAACTGAGGCTTGGGAAGATTAAACTTTCTACCTGGGATCACAAGTTACACAGACAGGGAGGCTTCCAGACTCCCAAGAGGGAGGGATTACAGGGGAAAACTCCACTGGGTAGCCATTTTCCTATCCAGAGCTGGTCCGAGCTGCAGCTTCCAGCCTTTGAGGAACCAGTTGAGCATCCTTCTTGAGACCTGCTGCTGACTTGTTTTTGCCATCTGTGCTTTCCTGTGTAACCTGGAATCACACCTGTCCAAAGAATTGCTTTGAGGTGAATAATATGAAGTGGGGAATGAGAAAAGAGGTGGCAGTTGCCATGGAAACACAGGAAACTTCATACAGCCCAATCCTGGGTACTGATGCTCATAAAGGTGTGTGAACTGGGAAACATTCTCCTGTGACACGACATGGCAGTGGGAAGATCACAAGTGAGGCCTTTACTTCAAAAGCAGTGGTTGGTTGAGTTGACCCAGTCTGGAGGAGAGAAATAGCACAGAACTTATGGCTTCAAATCTCTTAACTGTGTTACCTTGGATGAGTTATTTATGTTCTCTTAATTTCAACTTCCACTTAAGGAATAACATCGACTCCCATAGCATTCCTGTTAAGTATTGAATGAGTTAATGATGAAACATGTCAGGTATTAAGTGAAAAGTTTCAGATGAGTAATGATATCTGACTGTGTAACTTCAGATTGGTTCTTCTACCTGTGTTGGTTGAGGTTTATCCAACATTAAAAAATGCTCCAGAACACAATTTTTTCCCCCTGACTTGGCAGTGGAATCAAGGTGGTAATAGTTATCTCTGCCAACTTCAGTTAAGTCTGACCTTGTGGAAAAATCAAATAAACAAAATTGTTTTCCAAATCCCCACAGGAGGAAGCATGTGGAAGGGTCACTCTTGCTCTGTAAACTATCGGTTTTCTTTCCTAGACATTTAGAAAATACATTTCACTGATAAAAAACGCCGATTGGTGTCCAACAGGGAGCAGAATGAGGCTTTTTCTGTCCTTTCTCTTATTACTAATGCTTAGCAGGCCTGCCAATGAAAAAGCACTATCAGTGTTAGAAGGTTGGCAGCCTCAACAGTAGCGATACCCAGGGCCTTCCAGAATGTTCCACACCCATCTTTGTAAGCAAAAACTGCTCCAAAAAAGAATCTGGGCATGGCTAGGAGAAAAGAACAACACAATTGTATGGTAGAGTTTCTGTATGCAGCGTAACGGTTCAAAGTGCATTGACGGGGATTTGATACCTACCTAACCATCTCCCCTCACTCACTTCCTCCTAAATATAATGAAACTAAACACAATATATATATAAAATATACAATAATATAAAATCAATGAGCCACCAGAAGATGGGTTCCAGAGAAATCCTGACAAGATAGGAGAAGAACACTCAACCCTTCTTCCACAGCTATGTGGTGTTAGAAACATGACCAGCTCTCAGAATCCGTTTCTTCCACTGTAAAAGAAGTGGAAGTGCTGCCTTCCTTGAAAGATCATTATGGATAGAGACTGTCCATCGATTTATGACCAATCAGTATGTGTTAGGCATGGTTCTGAGGGCTGGGAAAGCAGGTGTGCATAAGACAAAATTGTCCTCAAGGAGTCTACGTTCTTCTGAGAAAGTCAGACAATAAACATTAAGCTGCTGAGACAAGCTCCAAAGAAGAGAAAAGAGTCATGGGGCACAGAATGACAAAGATTGCCCTTTTGGGTAAGTGGTTAGAGAAGGACTTTGGGAGGTGATGTAGGGCTGGAGGCACGAATGGGCTCTGTAAATACTGGAAAGAAGGATGTTCTTGAGAGAATGAATAAGTGGAAAATTTTCATACGGAAGATGAGAAGACAATTTGGAATGTTGGAGGGTTGTGGGTAGAGGACAATGAGCAAATGAAATGCTGGAAAGAGGATAAAGAGCAAAGGAAATTCTGGAACAAGAATAATGAGTACAGAAAATTCTGGAAAGAGGATAATGAGCAAAGGAAATTCTGGCGCTGGCAGGAGAAAAGAACATTATGTAAGAGAACCTTCAGCTTTAGCTACAGAGAGTGATTGCCTGACTCTCTCTCTCAGCTCCAAAGCTCCAAAATCTCAGCAAAGAGAATTTCTTTTCCACCTCTAGAACTGTCAACTCTGGTTGGGTCAGGCTTATGCTAGAAAGTGGTAGTTCCTTCGGCAGTCATATGGATAAAGTGAGGAGAAAATGTAGTTCCCAGAAAAAAAGGAGAATGCTGTTTCCTCAAATTAAGTGAGAAGAGCTTGTAAAATAAGGGCCACTCACTGTGCCAGGTCTGTGACTCCAAAGAAATTTGACCTTCATGTCCGCCTTTTGAGGTAGGTTGGGCAAATCATCCCTTCTCCACTGCAGGATGGAAGAACCAGTCTATTGAGGCTGAAGAATCTTCTTGAGGCAAGAGGGAATCAGGTTTTAGATCTAACTTCTAAGATCCTTTCCTTCCCCAATTTTTGTTCATTTGTCCATTTATGTTAATAGAATATTGACTATGTTCTAATAGTGGTTGTTCTCCCAAGAGATTCTATGTTCAAAGAACATTGGAAAAACCAAACCCTTATCTTTTGATGATTCTTAAATTAGACCAAATTTTTGAAGTGCAGCATTTATTAAAACTGCTTTGACCAATGAACTTGTCTTCCACTGTGTGAAATGGTAATCTAAATTCCTTATTCATTTGAAAATTATGTGTCAAATACCTATTTTAAAGTATAATGGAAAGAACAGGGAGCTGAAATCAAAAGTCTATGCTGAATTAAACCTCTGCTACATAATCTCAGGCAAATCACCTATTATCAGCACCCCGGCTTCTATTTCTTTATCTATAAAATGGGGGGTGGGTAGGCTAAATGAGGCTAAAGTCTCTTCCTGCCCTTATAGTTAGTAATTATATTTCCATTCCCCAAATATGACTGTGGACTTTTAAAAAATTGCACTTTATTTGTAAAAGGAGGCTGCTTGCATGGGCACATAGGTACACACACACATGATCCAGCATCATTAATGTGTGATTTATATGATCCTAATTATATACAACCTTGCTCATCTCGAGGTGAGAGTAAAAATAATGTTGTTTGAATGTTCTATGAGAAGCAAGGTGACACAGAAAAGTTGAACAGGTTCCTCTAGGTCACATATTTAATTGCAATTATTATTGTCATGCGTCCACAGAAATTTGAGACCTCAACAAGTTAATTCATCCTTTAGAATAGAACTGATGCTGTTTGGAAAAATACGAAATGGACAAAATAAGGGCTAATGTTTGCATTACCCTTTACACTTCACAAAGAGCTTTGCTTGGAGATATTTTACCCTGTCTACCCAGCCTTGTATGTATATTGTTGTGATAGATATTGTGTCATAATCTTTGTGTAGATAGAAAGCTATGATTCAGATGGCTTATGCAACTTGTCCAAGGCTACTAAGTGGTAGAACGGCTTCTGTCCCCCTACATAGGTGATTATTTTCATTATATTTCCTTTACTGTGTTACTAGAAACATTGCATTCCCAGACCTGAAGATGGAACAGGAATGATTCCTTCTCTATAATGCAATTAGAATACAGCTACTTCAAAACAGAATGAGAGAAGAGATATCACTTCCACTGCCCCTTACTTTCATAATATGAATACTTTCATTCGCCGTTTTGTTTTGACAGTTGGAATGTTTGAGATGGAAAGGAAATGAAGTATCTGAAAGGCATAACTCCTCCTTGTAAACAGTTTGCAACTCACTCACTTGGTATTCGTTCCTTGATGGCAGGACACAAAATGTATAAATATCAGAGATAGTACCTTTATACTTCTATCCTGAGGCCTCTGGAAAAAAGGGTTCTCATATAGATATCTGTAAAATGAACATTCACAGAGGAAAAGCATAGTTAAAACCCAAAAATCTCTGGTTTGTGCAATTCAAAGGTAATGGAGGTTTGGTTGATTTACTAATTTGAACCTCAATTTTCTAATCTGAAATAAGTGTAGCTTTGATATTTTAATAATCAATCATTATTGTAAAGACCAACAAATAACACTTGAATGCACATTTAAATCTTCTGTAGAGATGAATACATAGGGAAATATTCTAAGTATGGTTATTAAATGAATAGGGAAAGTATTTATACAGAGCTCAAGTTTTATTTTAACCAGATAAAGAAAGGATTGTTCTTAGGAGTCAAATGACAAAGTACAGACATTGATTTGTTCTACAGAATTTTTCTTTGTTATTATAATTTTTAAATGGAATTCAACCTGTGTTCAAGAGAGAGTATAACTAGATGTTGGAGTGAGGGTGTGCAGAAGACAACAAACAGCATAGGAGAATGATGTGAAAGAGAGAAAAGAAATGAGACAAATCAGGTTTGTATAGATGAGCCTCCAGCTGAATCAAATCCTTTCCTCCCAGCTGCTTCCATGCCAGATCTGGGTAAACACACTTTGTCAATTGTCAAGGCCATCTGCTTTCCCTTACCTTGCCTAGTGCCTGCTAATCACAGCTTTTAAGCTCTGACAATGGGAAGAGTTGAATGGTTTACGCCCAAGCATTGCAAGCAGCTAGAGGGAGGGTTCAGGGAACCCTGTCCAACTGGGACAAGATTCCAAATCCCTACCAGGAGCAAAAATGCTTATATTTTGCAACTATGTTTCCATTTTACCACCTTTGATATTCCAAAGAGAAAGCACCATCCAACTTTGGGGTTTTATAAGATAGCACATGTAGAGTTTGGGAATAGACCTCGATTTGTGTAAAGAGGTGGCCTTGGGTAAGTCAATGGACTTTAAAAAATGTATTTTCCTTCTTTGCAAAAATAATTCTTCCTTAATTATCTCAAAGCATCTTAGTAGGGTACTGGTGAAACTTATTAAATGTAGAGTATCAATGTCTTTATATAGTGATTAAGAAAATGCTATGGAGGCTATCTCTCACAGTACGATCAAAATGTTTCTGATTGTATAAGAAGCACATTCTGCCCTATGATTGCACCAATGTATACAATTATGATTTAATAAAATTATTAAAAAAACATAAAATGTCAAATCAAATTTTAACACAACTTCAGTACTTTATTAAGTACTAGAAGGCATTTTTTAAAATACAAATAAATAAATAATTAGAATTATAATTTATGATTAGGAATATGAATCACAACTTTATTGCAATTTTAATTTCTTTTTAATTATTTTTTATTTAAAAATAGAAAAAAGTTATGCATCTATCGACATTGATAATAATAGATAAAACTTTGGAAAAGAAACTTTTTTTGATTTAAAATGTAAGATTCTTTTTATTTATTTTTTATTAAGTCATATATACATAGATCATGAATACATTTATGCCTTTGTGGGTTTCAATGTGTTGATTATTTGTGCAAATTCATGTGCTTACATCCTAATTAACACATCTTTCATCTCATTTACTTAATATATGCAATGAAAATTTGAATTAAAAAGATATAAACAGTGATATGTAAAAAAAAAAATAGAAAAAAATGTAAAGTTATTTTAGTTGATTAGAAATTTAACCACAAATTCTTTTGTTTATATATATCAAACAAAAGGAGAATTTGAGAAGGTCTTGTTATTTACTTTGGTCAATCTGAAATTAGCCACTTTGACAAAGGCATAAACTTAAAAAGTCTATGGCCCTCAAGGGCTGCATTTTAATGCTATCTGAATATGTCTGCTTTGTGGACAAGTCCAGGGTAGGTAAGACTCCTGGTTGTTGAGTGAGGTAGCCTTCCTTGTCTCAGCTGAAATCTAGCAAATATAAAACATGTGATTAAGACCATCTAGGACAAGCCAGTCTCAAATGTAGGGGAGGCAAAAATTTCATCTCTACATTTTAGAATTCCTGGCTAGGACTATGAATTAAATTGATGTAAAATAGACTAATAAAAGAAAAACATAAAAATTCAAAATAATTTTTACAAAACACAGGAACCATCCCAAGGAAGTAAAGATCAAAAGGAATGACAAGCTTGCAAATAAAGATGTTGGTAAAAATAACTACATCTGTGTGAAGTCAAAAGGAGGATATTAATTAGAATTATTTTAAGAGTCTCTATACAGATTTCTCTCAGCTGTGATTCTTCATTAAAGTTTTTTTTGTTTTCCCTCCTTATATATGGAAGGTACCTTTCACATGGGAACTCTCATTCTTTTTTTCAGGAAGCAAAAGAGAATATTACAATGCCTACCTTTTTTTCTTTTTTTCTTCTTAAGTGTCTTTAGCTTGAAGTAATCCTCTAGTCAGTGACAAATTTTGGGGGTGGTATACCCTGCCACCCTTCAAAGATTCCCACGTGCCATCTGAGCCGAAATCAATTGAGCTCAACCACGAGGAGGAAAACTGTGTGCAAAGGTGCATCATGAACGAAAGGAATGGTACAATTTAAGCCTGGTGCTATTTAAGGTACTATTGTTCCTGTGATAAGATTTCATCACTGTTATGTTGAACATATTAATGAAAATATAGCAATTAATAGTGTTTAAAGAATTCTCCAAAATATGCAAGAGTCTCCCTTCTATGGTGCCTTAGGCTTTCAGGATTTTTAGTGTACCTTTATCTGTCACCCAAACAAAGAGCACAATGGATCTAGTAACACAAACGCTGTAGGAATTTTGTTTGATGGTGCCGATGTGTTATAAGTAATCTCATAATTAAAGAAGGATTTTTCATAGTATTACCTAAAACATAGGTATCAAATGGAGGTTGAAATTATCTCCTCCTATCATATTAGGAAAAAAATAATAAAAAGAGGAAAACCCAGTTCCCCTTAGAGTTAACTACTAGTTATTCTGATGGGCGAAAAAGGGAAAGAAGGAAACAAAACAGGGTTGGATTTATCTCACACACACAAAAAGAAATGGTGCTTTGTATGTAACTATGTTTTTCAAAGCCTTAGCAATTTAATATTAGTTATCCCAGTTTTTTATTTTGCCTTAATTATCTTGATCATTTTCTGCCCTATGCAGAATACAAAGAAGTTAAAACATAGGTGACCAATCAAAAAGAAGCATAGAATCAGCAAAACTGACTATGTTTTTGCAAGACTGCATTTTCAAATGTATTCTAATATTCTTGAGACCTATCACAGACAAGAAGGATTGAAATTGGCTTGTGCTTTAAATTACCTTAAGGTTATCTAGGACATTCTTTGAAGGTAGCCTAATAGGACACTGAGTGTTTTGTTAGATCTGCAATAAGCAGTTTTATTTTACATCAAACAGAGGTGAGTTTAATAGTTTGACCCAATTTCTTATGAACGGAGAGCTCTTTGTATAAAATACTTGAGAACATTTTGTTCTAGTATACTCAAGGACATTAGGAAAATAGTACTTCGTTATGGTTTTGCTTGCAGGTTCAGGAGTTGAACTATCTTAAATGACCCGTTCTTCATAAAATGCCCTTTTAATTTGCTGATTTTGCTCCCAAGATGTACAAGTCTGCTGATGTACTGATCACTAAGTTCTGTTGGGATAATTATTTCAAAATAATGTCCCTGAGATGCAAGGCAGGTCAAAAGGAAGAAAAAAAAAGACCCTTGCAAACTTTAATGCCTAAAGGAAGGGCACTGGTAAATGTTTTCAAATTAATGGCGTTGGCAGAATTTAAAAGGCAAGCTAACCCCAAATAGTTGCTATGCTAAAATCGTTGCTTACTTCTAAATAAATAACTTTATTCTGAGGCTCTGAAGGGAACTATCTCAAAAGCATTTAAGATGAAATGTTTTATAAACCAACTTACATGTAAAAATTAGCACCAGAAAAATACACTTCATAAACACGACAAATCACAGCTTGGGATAGGAAATGTTCAGTCCTAATGTCTCCCGATCAAATGTAATGTTCTTTCTTAACGTAAGTATTTAATTAAAACAGTGAGTTCTTAAGGAAGCTGACTATCACCACTCTCTGCACAGTTGAGCCTGCAGATATATCGAGGGATTTAGTTGTTCAAACTCTTCATGGTTAGAATTTCTTTTTGTGTCATGAGAAAGAATAGATAGAAATAAGCCCCTAAAGTGGGTTCTTTGTTACAACTGACAGACCTACCCTGACAATAATGATCACCCAAAGTCCATAGTTTCCATAACATTCACTACAGGTGTTATAGATTCTACAGATTTGAAAAAATGCCTAATTTACTTATTATAGTATCACAAAAAACATTTCCATTGCCCTGAAAATCCTCAGCGTCCTACCTATTCATCTCTTTTCTCCTGGCCCCACCCCTTGGCAACGACTGATCTTTTCACTGTGTGCATAGTTTTACTTTTTCCAGAATGTCATATATTTGAAATCACACAGTATGTAGCTATTTCAGACTGACTTGTTTCACTCAACAATATGCATTTCAGTTTCCTCTGTGTGTGGTTTCTTTTCTTTTTGGCAGGGGCCAGGTTTGAACCTGCCACCTCTGGTGTTTGGGGCTGGCTCCCTACTCCTTTGAGCCACAGGCACCACCCTCCTCTGTGTTTTTCACTGTTTTACAACACATTTCTTTTTAGCCTTGAATGATAGTTCACTGCCTGGATATCAGTTTATTTGTACATCACTGATGAAGGGACATCTTGCTTGCTTCTGAGTTTGGGCAGTTATGAGTACAGCTGCTATAAACACCTGTGTGAGGACTCTTATATACAGACGTAAGTTTTCAGCCCCTTTGGGTAAATGCCAAGGAGCATAATTACAGGCTCATGTAGTAGGAATATTATAATGATATTGATTTCTGTCTTACTATCTGACTCTTGTGCTTACTGCGATTATTCAAGAAATGTGTTCTTAGGTGGCAAAGGACTGAAGTTGGCCTCTTTCCAATAGTCAGCTAAGGACTGAATCTTTCAGTCCAATGTACTGAAAGGACCTGAATGCTTCCAGCCATCATGTTAGTGAGCTTAGAGATGGATGATTCCTTTTTCATACCCATAAAGATCCCCAAACCTGCCTCTGTGGAGAGGAACTTTCCCAGCCCACTGCCCCTGTCCCAAGTTTTTTATGGAAGCATGTGCACCAACTCACAAATTAGAATGAACACCCCTGAGCACCAACATGAACTGTGACAACCACAGGGAAACAGGGTGATGCAGGACAACAGGTGCATTACAGACTCTGAGTGCAACTGCCCTTTCCCACCAGATCAACCTGCAGACACCTGTGCTATCCAGAGATGGCTCCTCTTCACTAAGTAGCAGAGTTTCCAGCATTGGAGAACTGGTGCCCTGCAAACATATCTCCCTGCGGGCTGAGAGAAGAGGTTTAAAATGAGAAGAAATCAGTAAAGAAGTCTGGGAACATGAAAAAATAAGCTAGTTTGACATTTTCAAAGGATTACAATAGGTCCATGGCTATAGGCTGCAACGGAAAGGAAACTCTCAAAATGTCAGAAATGGAATTCAAATTTGGATAGTGAACAAAATAAATAGAATTGAAAAGAAGGTTGAAAGCCAACACAAGGAATTAAAAAAAATACTTCAGGATATACATAAAAAATATGAAAAACTAAAGAAATAGACAAACTCAGGATATGACAGAATGTGAAGAATTAAACAGTCATTTAGGGAATTCCAAAATACAGCAGAAAGCTTCTACAAGAGACAAGATGAAGGAAAGAATCTCATAGATTGAAGACAAGGCATTTGAATTACTTGAGGTAGTCAAAGACACAGGAAAAATGATAAAGAAGAATGAACAATCACTTAGAGAAACATAGAACTCTGTGGAATGAGTAATATACAAATTACAGGGCTCTAATAGGGAGAAGAAGAAAAAGCAGGGAGCATGGATGACCAATGGGAAGGAATGACTGATGAAAACTTCCTTGGTGTTGGTAGAGATTCAGATATCCAAATACAGAATGTTCCTTGGACACCATAAAGATTCACGGCATAAAGGACATTGTGAAGACACATAATCATCAATCTGGCTAAAATCCAAATGGTGGAGAAAACTTCATAAGCTGCAAGATGATAAATAACAAGTAGCCTACAAAGGAAAACGCACCAAACTAACAGCATATTTCTCAGTGAAGTTCTTCTAAACCAGAGGGAATAGGACTCCTGTTTTTTTCTTCTTAAACAGGACCACTGCAAGCTGAGAATTTTGTATCATGTACTAAGTTTCATAAATGATAGAGATATACTTTTCCAGACAAGTAATAGTAAGAAAATGTGCCACTATTAGACTGATGGTCAAAAGTGTGTAATACATGGACTAGTGCAATGGATATTAGCCAGTATCCAAACAAAAGTTAAAGCTCACAGCTCTTATAAAACAATACCACAAAAGAGGGAACAAAACCTCCAGAATGTACCCCATGTGAATACATCCATGCGGTATCATCTAACAAGAGGAACAGAATAGCACCCTGTGTGTAAATACTAACACTCAGTATGGATGGTCTTTATTGCTCCACTTAAGAGATACAGACTGGGTGGCTCCTGTGGCTCAAGGAGTAGGGTGTGCCAGCCCCATATACTGGAGGTGACGGGTTCAAACCCAGCACCTGCCAAAAACTGAAAAAAAAAAAAAAAAAAAAAAAAAATCCCAAAAGTTAGACTGGCTGAATGGATAAAGTGTCATTGTAAGTATTGGCTAGTTCCTGGAAATACATTTAACAATGAAGGACACACAGAGACTTGAGATAAAGGAAAGGAGAAAAATATTCCATGCAAATGGGAAACAAAAACAGGCAAATGTAGTCATTCTCAGATCAGATAAGATACACTTTAAGTCAACAGTGATAAAAACAAAGATGATCATCATGTAATGGTATATTGTATGGTATATACTACATAAGGTAAAAATTCATAGCCTTAAATGCCTTTGCCAAAAAGATAAAATGATGGCAACTAACAACCTGATGACACATCTTAAGAAGACAAAACCAAACCCAGAGTCAGCATTGGAAAAGAAAGATGAAAACTCAGAGCAGAGCTAAATGAAATGGAAAGCAACCAACCAAACAAATGAACAAATAAAGACGATACAAAAAATAAATGAAAGAAAAAGTTGTTTCTTTGAAAAGATAAATATAATTTTCAGAAATAGCAGAGAAAGGACCCAAATAAGCTCAATCAGAAATGCAAACGGAGACATTGCAACTGATATTGTGGAAATTCAGAATATTATCTGTGAATACTACAAAGACCTATACAAAAAAATTAGAAAACATGGGGAAAATGGATAAATTTCTGGAAACACAACCTCCCAAACTTAAGTCAGGAAGAAATAGAAATCCTTAACAGCTCAATAAAGAGCAGCAGGACTGGCTCAGTGCCTATAGCTCAGGCAGCTAAGGCACCAGCCACATACACCAGAGCTGGCGGTTCAAATCCAGCCCAGGCCAGCCAAATAATGATGGCAACTACACCCCTAAAATAGCAGTACATTGTGGCTGGCACCTGCAGTCCCAGCTACTCTGAGGTTGAGGCAAGAGAATCACTTAAGTGTAGGAGTTTGAGGTTGCTGAGAGCTGTGACGCCACGGCACTCTACCAAGGCAACAGCTTGAGACTCTTTCTGCAAAAAAAAAAAAAAAAAAAAAAAAAGGCAGCAAGATTGAGAGAGTAATAAAAATACCAACAGCAACAAAATCCCCAAAACAGACATATTTAACTGAATCCTAACATACCTATACACAAAGAAAAACTGCCTCCTATCCTACAGAAATTATTTTTTAACACTGAGTAAGGGCATCTTCCTTAACTCATGGCATAAAGGTAGTATCACCATGATATCAAAGTCAGGAAAAAAAAAAGAGAAAACTATAGATCAATATCCATTATGATCATAGATGCAAAAACCCTCACCAAAATATTAGTGAACCAAATCGAACATCACTTCAAAAAGATAATTTACCATCATCAAGTGGATTCATCTCAGGAATTCAAAGATGATTTAATATATGCAAATCCAAAGGTATTATTCACCACATAAACAGAAGTAAACACAATATGTTTACTTTCTTGGTAAAACTTTCTTTGGTCTTCTTCTCTTTATTTTGGTGAATATCTTAAGCTGTCGCTGAGCTTCCCTAATAGACATACTAAAAGCCCTGACTTAAGCATTGCACAAAATATCTAAGCAACAAACATCTGTACCATTCAGTGTTTTAAAATAAAGAAAGAATATTCTAGGAGTTCTGTAATATAGCAAACATATAGAATCAGACTCACAGAAAGCTGGAGTAATGGAAAGGACATTCCCAAACCTGAGTAAGCAGGAAAGATGCAAAATGATAGGAGCATTCTTCCCAAGAAAAATGTCAATAAATTTTATGTAATACACATGTAGTATTCTACATGCTTTAACATACAGTAATGTATTTAACTCTCAAAATAACTGTGTGGTGTAGATATTATAATCCATATTTTCCAGATAAGAAAACTGAAACATAAAGTGGTTGAATAATTTTCCAAAACTTATTCAGCTACTGTATGCAGAGTTGTTTTTTGTTTTTCTTCTTGAGACAGGGTCTCACTCTCCGTTGCCTATCCTGTGGCTTATACTGTGATCACTGCAACTTCAAATTCCTGAACTCAAGCAATCCTCAAGGTTCAGCCTCTCAAGCAGCTGTGACTATGGGCATGAACTACAACACTTAATTTTTTATTTTTGGGAGAGACCAGTTCTCAATGTGGCTTAATTGTTTTGAACTCTTTGCCTCAAGCAATCCTCCTGCCTCGGCCTCCCTAAGTGCTAGAATTACAGGGATGAGCTGATCCACATGCCTGGCTTACTATGCAGTTTAGCTGAAGATTTAAACAAAAATTTTGGCTGCAAAGTCTAAGTTCTATCACTCACAGAGTGTCCTAAAGAAAGATGAACAACTGTGCCTGTCCCTACAAGTGTTATGAGTAGCTGTTAATCTAATCTTACCCACAAATTATGCGGTAAAAACATTATCAACATTTATGTCACTCTTGGTAGTAAGAGTTAATGCCATGGGGATTAGGGAAAGAAACTCAATTTAAGGTCAAAAATAGACAAAACAGGACAATATTAAAGGCATGTGCACATTGAAGTTATATATGCCATGTCACTGTGCCCGGGAGTAAAGCTGTGCTTACCCTGGTACCCGTTATGGCTTTGTTTTATTGTCCCCCCTTGTGGTAGCATACTCTGCTTCTTTATGTAAAGAAATTTGCATTTAAATAAGCCTATGTGGTAAGAACAGACCAGCAGAAAAACTAGCATTAATCAAACAGATCAACATAAGCCTATATCTACCAATAAGTTATAATATATACACATAGTATATAATTGTGTATAAATATGCATATTTATATACACGTGGCCCTTGATACCAGCCACTTCTGCAGATTCAACTGACATCACATTGAAAATATTCAGGAAGTAAATGATAGAATAATGAAAAATGATACAAAAAATACGGTATGAACAGCTATTTACACAGCATTTACATTGTGTTAAATTTTTATAAGCAATCTAGAGATGATTTAAAGTATATGAAATTTGTCCATATGTTATATGCAAATATTATGCCATTTTATGTCAGGAACTATAGCCAAATAGGCAATAAAATGAGTCACATGAAGTTTTGGTGTCCCAGTGCACAGAAATGTTTATATTACTGCAGTAAATTAAGTATGAAATAGTACTATATCTTAAATAAATAGACACTTTAATTAAAAATACTTTATTGATAAACTGAGCCTTAAGTATGCATAACCTTTTTGCTGGTGGAGTTATTTTAAGTCATCCTGCCCTGATGTTGATGGCTGTGACTGATCACAGCGGTAGTTAAAGGTTAGGGTGGATGTGGCAATTTCTTAAAAAAAGGACAACAATGAAGTTTGTCTCATTGATTATTACTATTATTTTTTTCTTTTTTGGAGACAGAATCTCACTTTGTCACCTGTGTAGAATGCCAGAGTACTGTTGTGTCATAGCTCACAGAAACCTCAAACTCTTGTGCCAGGCAGTCCTCTTGCTTCAGCCTCCCAAGTATCTGGAACCACAGTGCCATGCTAATTTTTGGGAGAGATGGGGTCTCACTCTTGCTCAGGATGATCTTGAACTCTTGTTCAAGCAATCCACCTGCCTTAGCCTCCCAAAGTGCTAGAATTATAGACGTGAGCCACCACACCCAGAGCTTGATTCTTTCTTTCGTGACAGATTTCTATGTATTATGCGATACTATTCTATAGCATTTTACCCACAGTACATCCTCTTTAAAAATTAGAGTCAAACATCTTCACTCCTGTCATTGCTTTGTCAAGTAAGTTTATGAAAAATTCTATTTTTTTAATCATTTAACAATATTGACAGCGTCATCATTGAGAGTAGATTCCATCTCAAGAAATCACTTCCTCTGTATTTAATATTTGCCATGAGATGGCAACAATTCATTCAGGCTTCAACTCTAATGCTAGTTCTCTCACCGTTTCCACCATGTGTGTGATTACTTCCTACATGCAAATCTAGAACCCCAGGAAAGTCATTCATGAGAGGAGGAATCAACTTCTTTGAAACATTTATTAATATTGCTATTTTAACCTATTCTCATGAATCATGAATGTTCTTAATGGCATCTGGGACGGTAAATCCTTTCCAGAAGCTTTTCAATTTGCCTTGCTCTGATCCATCAGAGAAAGTCCATGCCTGTGATAGCTTTACAAATTATATTTCTTAAATAATAAGGTTTGAAAATCAAAATTAGTCCTTATTCATGGGCTGCAGAATGGATGTTGTGTTAGTAGCCATGAAAACAGCATCAGTATCTTTGCACATCTCTATTAAAGCCCTTAAATGACTAGGTGCATTGTCCATGAGCACTAATACATCAAAAGAAATCTTCTTTTCCTCATTTCAACACTGGACTTAAAATATTCAGTAAATGACCTCTTTGCCTACTTTCCTGGGCAGCAATGTCCTGTTTGCTGTCTGTGATGAACGCATCCTGTTTGGTAAATTTAAACCTCTTCTCTCCCTCAATAAACCTTGTTCTATGCTAGCTTTAAAAAAATAAAATACGATATTCAGTAAACGATACTCTTAATAGATGTGTTGTCATTCCGGCTGTGGTGCTTCATGTATGGAGAACAGGTAAAGTAGATTTAGTGTAAATCTACAGGTAAAGAAGATTTAGCTTCTAGAATGATAAATGAATATTGGCTTCAACATTAAGTCACCACCCTAACAATAGAGTCAGCCTACCCTTGGATGCTTCACAGCCACACATCAACAATTTCTTTCTAGTTAGGAAAGTCCTAGATGACATCTTCCAAGAGAAGACTGTTTTTCCCGCATTGTAAATCTGTGTAGTGTAGCCACCTCCGTCAATGATTTTAGCTCTAACTGGATAACCTGCTGCACTTTCTTCATCAGACATTGCCACTTTTTCTTATACTTTTATATCAATAAAAGTACTTTAAATTCTATATATTCCTTATGTTTACTCTGAAGGAAAAAAACAAACAGTTGGCAAATTGAAAAGTCTGTTATTCTCTAAAACCAAAATACAGTAAAAAAGGAATGTTAATAGCATACTTCATTTTCTACTCAAAAAAATGATTTTACTTGTATTCCAAAATAATTTTATCAAAATTAAAAATAACAGTAGGAAGAGACTCTCAGAATTATGGAAAAAAATATTTTTAAGTTTATTATTATAAACATAGAAGCTATTTTATCCTTACTTGCCAGCATTTGTTACTGGGTCATCCCTTGATCTCTAAAGTGACCTCTTCCGATTATGAATATAGTCACAAGATAAAGATGATGTTTCGATGAATTCTGCATACCCAATTTAAGCAGGAATAAAGATAATTCAGTGTAATGAAATTAGTCAGATTAGTATTACTGTAGTTTCTAAATATTGTAATTGTATTCTGTGAGTGGGGACAAAGCCTTCTGAAGTCAGTTCAGGGACAGATGCTAAAAATACAATTTTTCCTTCTCTTGATAGTGTTTCCAGAGAAAATAAATGACAAGGGAAACATCATTTCAGTTTACTTTGGTCCCTTAAATTAAAACCTTTAAACCTAAATTATTATGCTGCTAAGTAAAATTATATCTGTATGAAGAATCACACTAATTCCTCCAAGATAGTTCTTTTAAAAAATCTAATTTAAAGATGTAACAGAAGGAAGAAAATAAAAGCTAAAAAGTATATTGAGATGGTTTCATTAGCAGGCACTATACAATGACATTTTAGGAAAAGAAACATTTAATCTTCAATTGTAATTTAGCACGCACAAGGCTAACTCTATATGTTTTTGTGAAAATCATACTTGAGGAAAAATTCACAGGAATTAACAGAATATCTGTGCTTGTTCAGGATTATACTGGACATACAAATGCAGAGTGAGAAAGAAATGATTTATGTTGCCAAAAGACCCAGATAAAGTAGTGTTTGTTTGTTTGTTCATTTTCTTTTTTTTCTTTAATACTTCAAATATAAATCCATTTTATATGGATTTTAAGTTTGAAGTTAGCATAGTAGTTTGATTGAAATTTGTAGAAAAAGTTTTATTTTCTTTTGTGCTCATGTGAAACATTCTTTCTTTTTAATATTTTGGATATATAATTGTACATATTTGTGAAGTACATGTGGTATTTTAATGCAAATGTAAAATATGGTGATTGGGATATCAATAACCTTAAATATCATTTCTTGGGGTTATGACCATTATAACTCTGCTCTTTTAGTTATTTTATACAATAAATTATTGTCAACAATACTTACCCTCGTGTGCTGGTGAACACTAGATCTTATGCCCTCATTCTGACTGTATTTGAATCCAGCATATCAAGTCCACTTTAACCAAGGTGCCATCCTCAAGTGTTTTCTGACAGTTTCCATCACACACAAAACATATGCACATTTACAATAGAAATGCAGTATATTCCTTATTATTGTAAGGAAAGATAACGTCCTACAATTTCAAATAAAAATTTAAGAATCTGGTAAGTGTAATGACTTACAAGATGTTCTAATGAGATAAAATGAAAGATCACCACACAGTCCAGTGCATGATACAGTTTATGTTCTTAAAAATAGAGACGAAATAACAATTAAAAATTACTGGTGAATTTCACTTGTAATCTTGTAATAACCCAAAATATTTACAAAATGTATCCAGTAAGGCAAACAAATGTAATTTCATTGCTGGACTCATCTCAGCAGTGCACGGACATTATAATAACCTATCTATTAATACAACCAAACACATTGCAGATTTAAAGAGAAAAAGCATGTAATTCTCTTAATAAATGAAGCAATAGAAAAGTATTACAGAAACCAGCTTTCAATGACATTCAGCAGAATATCCCTGAACAATTGATTTCGTTTACGCTTAGCTATGCCAGTCATAAGTATTAATTGTTATTTATAAAATACAGGACTTTTTGAGCTTTCTTTATATTAATAGCAAATGGCATAAAGCCTTTTTTTTAAAGGTAATAAGATAAACTTTAAGCATCAAACTGAATCCTTCTTTAATAAAGAGTAGTGAGAAATTAATAAAAGAAAGTATGCAGTCATTGTTTTCTTCGTATTCACCTAAACTAGTTGTTCCTTTTTAATTTACACTCTTAAATTGACAAATAAATGCATTATTTCATTCCCACTTATGGCTAAATAATATTCTATGATGGATGTACATATCTGTTTATGCAGGTATATGTGTATATATGTACCACATTTTCTTAAACCACTCATGACTTGATGGGCAATTAGATTGATGCCACATCCCTGCCTTTGTGAACTGTGCTACGATAAACATCCAGTTGTCTTTTGGATAAAATGATTCTTTTTCCTCTTGGTGGACACCCAGTAGCAGAATTGCTGACTGGAGTAGTGAATTTACATTTATTCCTTTGAAGTCTATCCATTCTGTTTTCATAGAGGTTATATTAATTTTCAGCTCTGTCAAAAATGTGTAAGTGTTCTTTTCTCTGAGCACAGCATCATTTGCTGACTTTTTAAATAATGACCTTTCTGACTCAGATAAGGTGGTATCTTATTGTGGTTTTCATTTGCATTTCCCTGATGATTAGTGTTGTTGAACATTTTTTCTTACATTTTTTGGCCACTTTCTAATCTTTTTTTGAAACATTTCAGTTCATGTCTTTACCCTCTTTCTAATGATTTATTCCTTTGAATATATAGCCAGCATGGAATTGCTGTATCATATGACAATTCTGCATTTTTTTTTTTGAGAAACCAGCATACTGTTTGCCATAATGGCTGTACTAATTTATATTCCCATCAATAATGTGCAAGGATTTTCTTTTCTTCATATGCTCATCAACATTTGTTGGGTTTTTTTGTTTGTTTTTGGCTTTGAGTCATTCTAAGAGGAGTAAGGTAATAATATCTCAGCAGTTTCTTTTTGATTGGTAATTTTCTTTTTATTTCAGGTTAATATGAGAGTCCATAAGATTAGGTGACCTTGTTTGTACTTACTAGGAAAAGTCCGAGTTGTAGTTTAGTTCAACAAAGGAGTGTGCTGTATACCCATACATTGTAACTGCTTTTTTTATTTTTTGAGGCTGAGTCTCACTTTGTCACCCTTGGTAGACTGTCATGGCATCATAGCTCACAGCAACCTCAAACTCTTGGGCTCAAGCAATCTTCTTGCCTCAGTTTTTTATTTTTGAATAGAGATAGGGTCTCACTCTTGCTCAGGCTGATCTCGTACCTGTGAGCTCAGGCCATCCACCCTCCTCGGCCTCCCAGAGTGCTAGGATTACAGGAGTGAGCCATTGTGCCGGCCTAATTGTATCTGTTAGAGGGGAACTTACCAAACACCCTCTCTGCACCCTCGTCCTTCAATTTACTTGTTTTTTTGGAGTGGGCCTGTAGGTACTGATGTGCTAGTTTCAGCTTAGTACTGAGCACATGGGATAGAGAAAAGAATCTGAGTGGTTTTAACTTGTATTTCCCTGATGATTTGTGGCGTTGGGCATTTTTCATATACCTGTGGGCCACTTTATATTTTCTTTTGAAAAAATGTCTTTTCAAGTTCTTTGCCCATGTTTTAATTGCTTATCTGTTTCCTTGTTCCAGAATTGTGTGAGTTTCTTACATATTTTGGATATCAATGCCCATCAGGTACATTGCAAATAATTATTTCCATACCATGTGTATCTCTTCACTGTGCTGATTGTTGCCCTTCTGCACAGCAGCTTTTTAGTTTGATTTAATGCCATTTTTCTACATTTTCTTACATTGCCTGTGCTTGGGAGATCATATCATAGCAATTTCTTCCTGCAGTTCTTTTCCTGCCTCCTTAAGCCACCAAACTTCCTTGATTAATAAAAAATACATATTTTTTTCTAGAATCCTAGGTTCTTTGACTTTTTTCCCCCCAGTACGACCTTCATGCTATTAGCAAAATCTGTATCAAATAGTCCATTTTCAACTCTCTTTCTTCTTGGTAGTGAGCAAAGAGAAGCTATGTGATGGCTCAGTTGGGACCATCATATATTTATGATCATATATTTGCAATTTCTAATCTCAGCGAGAAATAAATATACTTGGTAAAGTTTAAGGAAAATTAAGCAGCTATGTTTCACAGTGTGGTAGTCTCAGAGATCTGGGAGAGCCCTAATAAATTCTAATATTTAAATAGAAATGAAGAACAGATAAGGGCCAACATTCTTGATTATTCTTTCTTCTGTTCTCTGATTTTAAACTGTTCTCATACTTTAAAAGATATGAACGTCAAAGCATTTGTACAGTGGCTTTTTTCACATTTATTTTGTTTCTAATGTAATTGGATGCAAAAAGAAAAAAAAATGTTTTATTTTTGCCTACTGCCCAGAAAGTTATGAACAGTATAATCACTGTCAAGAATCATAAAGGATAAAAAGAATTAAAACCCTATCCAGGGCATTCTAAGAGATGATGGAACTGTTTTTTATCAGTGCCAGTGAGCTTTCATTTTCAAAACTAAAGTGGGTGAAGTTGCAGGGACCAGCAGAGGGGTCTGTCTTTGTATAGAATTATTGTAATTCTGTGGCCATCATTCTTCCCTATCTTATTGAAAAATATCGTCATTCCCTAGAATATTGCCTTCTCTCTTCTATCCCTCTCTTCAGATTTGTTTTTGAAAATAGGAAACACCTTCCATTAACCCCTTTCCCATTATGGTTCTTTGAACTTAATAGACAATTATCTTGAACATATCATAGATCCAGAAAAGTGTTACTTACCAAGTGAGAAGACTCAGAACAGACATTAAAAAATGGCAGACTTCTTACATTTGAAATTGAGATGAACATCTAGTAAATAGAATCATGGATTCCAAATAGACTACATATATCATTGGCTGAACTTTCTTTTATAGATATGAATCTTTGCTCACAAAATAAAGCATTTACCAAAGCTTATTTAATTTAAAATTAAGAATAGATGTGTGACTTTCAGTTAGTTAACAGTGAAGAGGAAACTAGTCAGTTTATTAACAGTGAATAGTAAGTACATGATTGGTTAATAAACAGCTTGCAAATAATAAAGGATAGATACTTTCCATAGCAATATTGTTTCCACCACAATGTTAGTTGCTTTCTAGCCACTATAGCCTGAGACAATCTGATGTTTATCTTAATGGGATTATGTGTGCGATCTCTATTTTCAGCCACCAGAAATGAATTCAGCAATGACATGAACCCAGAAATGTAAGGAATTAATCTTTTGAGCCAGTTTCTTTGAAGTTCTCAATCTGATGAATACAAAAAAATGCTTACAGTGTGAATACTGCTGTTGGAGTTTAATTCTTTTTTGTTGGGGCTTAACATTTTCATAGTGATTGATTACTCAGAACATGTCATCGTTTAATGCCACAATGCAATTAATGGCAAAGTTACTTAGGGTTAAAGTGTATGTGTTCTCATGTATGGGACTAATTTAGAGGCACTGTATGTACACATAAAATGCTCAGCTGAATATGCCCACAGAAGCTGTTGGTGGGGCCTTCCTCTGTTCTGAATGTCAGGTTAAATAATTAGGAGCAAAGTGATATTTTGGTACTAATTTTCTAATACAGGTTTAACATTATAAATTGAATGTTTAGAAACAGTAAATAGGAAATAGTAAGATATTAGTAACTGTTTTAATGTATTTTTAAAAATGTACTCTATGATAAAACAGAAAATGTGAGATCAAGTAAGATTATTTTATCACAAACAAAATGTTAAATATTAATAGAAGGTGGGAAATTTTAAAAGGTCAGTTAGAATTATTTTATGATAATCCATACAATAAGAAACAGGAAGATGGCCATCTACTCTCTTCCTCCCCACCCCCCTTCTTTCCTTCCTTACGTTTTCTTGACAGAGTCTCACTCTCTTGCCACAAGCTAGAGTTTTCTGGAATCAGCCTAACTCACAGTAACTTCAAATTCCTGGGTAAAAGCCATCTTCTTGCCTTGACCTCCTGTGTAACTAGACTACAGGGTGCACCACAAAGCCTTGCTAATTTTTCTGTTTTTAGTAGATGGGAGTCTCACTTTGCTCAAGCTGGTCTTGAACTCCTCAGCTCAAGCAATCCACCTCCTCAGCAACCCAGAGTGCCAGGGTTATAGCCACCCTGCCCAGCTTGCTTCCACTCTTTCTAGAGTCAAGTGTACTTCCAAACTTTTACTACAATTAGCTCTTCATGCTGATCTGCTCATGGGAAACAAATGGTGCATGTCAAACTTGAGACCAGTTTCTCTCTCTAGTTTTATCTCCTGTTCTTACCCTCATTAATCTTCATTTATTATCTTTTTTTAATTCCTGTACAACAGGAATTCTAGCAACCCTATAAATGATAGATGCTTTTCTGTAGCTATTGGAATTGTTTGCTTTTCTGCTTAGAAAAATAATTCACATTTCCACATGCAGGTGAAATATCACAGTTGTGAACCATTTCTAAATTCTCTTCATCCCTCTTGCTTTCCCTCAACACTTTCATTATTCCCTATTGCTTATTATTTATCCTTTCATAAGATTCCCTAGACACTCAATTATTTAAAATTAAGGGTCATTGCATAAAAATCTTTAGCAGCATTAAATATTGTGCTGGAGTCATTGGCAAAGATTTCCTCCTTGAACGAACTTTAATTAGATTCCTCTGAACGCTCTTTTCAATAAGCCCCGACATTTAAGTTTCCATGCATATCTCTGCATTGCCCCTTCTTAGCAAGAGTCCTGCAGTGTTGGTGCAGCCAGTATCCATCACACTCTGGTATCACACTCTGAACACACTCCGTATCTGTTGGGGTTCCTCAGCCTCTGCCATCCTCCAGGTGTTGTGTGATAACACTGGCCTGCCTTTAGGAAGAACCCTGTTCAGTTGGTTTAGCTGGAATCCCTTTTTTCCTCATTGCATTCAAAATTTTGCCCAGTTCTATGGGGAGCAGGGGGTGTGTCTTCTTCCCCAATTGCAATGGTTACTGCTGTTATCCCTTTAGCTACTGTCTAACTCTGCTGTTTCTTTGAATGCACGGATTATTTAACTGGTTTTGAACTAAAATGAATTGAAAATGTTTTCATAGGATTAACTATGACCTCCACTGATTGTGTATGGAAATAAGGAAAAAGTAAAGTGAATTAAAGACATAAATGTAAGAGAGCGTAAGCAGTCTTAAGATTTCCAGTATCTAACACATGATTTGGGGGTAGAAAGGCATATAATTCACTTGAGAATCTTGTGGGTTTTAAGAGAGAAAAGGCATGCATTTGTTCCATAACCTCACTTTTTACTTTGGTTCATTTAAAGTTAGTTCAAGTGAATTACATAATAAATAACTAGAGGAAAGCATTTAACTTTGATTCAGTCTTAATATCTTTTATAATCTTAGCATTTTATCAATGTAAATCCCTTTAATAATTATCTGGCCTTTATGCAAAACAAGTTTTTGAATAATCTTATCAAAAAGAAGAACATTTTCTCCATTATTTTTCTCAATAATTAATGAAAGCATTTATTTCCATATGTTTTATTGAGGTACAGGAATGAGCTACTCCTGTTTCTCTCCTCCTCCTCATCCTTTCAATAATAAACTCCTACCCATGGTTTTCTATCATTTTGCTAACATCTCTGCACTATAGTCACATTGATTTACATAAAATTAAATCATAAATGATGAGTCTGACCAAACATGTTCAAACAATTGATTATTCAGATTAATTAACATTAATATGTTACTCGGCTTCTGCCATGAGGGTGCTCATACCAACTCAGTTCCAAATGATGTGGTGTGTATACCAGTGAATTCAGTAAAAAAAGTGAAAAAATTCAAAATTAGTAATTATTCTATTTGAGAAATTATCACGTTGTCTTTTATTTCAAGTGTTTTCTTCTTTTTATAGGAAAATTGAATGTAAATTTTACTTACAAATAATTTGAAAGATTATTGTAGTTGAACTTCAAATAATGCTTTTCTAGGTAATGAAAACATGATTCAAGTCTGACTTTCATTAATCCTTCACCGTTATAGAAGAAGACATAAGAATGAATGTTCTTGCCGGTGCCCTTCCAATATTACACCTCTATACTTGCACCCAGTCTAGCTCTGAAGATAAAAATGAAGGTACACATGGAGCTTTTCTGCAGATAAGTTAGACTTGGAAGTTAATGGGCTCTTAATGAAGAAATGACAGTTAATTATGATGTGTGTATGAGTAGAGCTTTCTGTTTGAAATTTATTTACCTTAAGTGAATTTTTATACCTGCTATCAAAATCCAAATAATAAAGCACAATTTCTTTTATTCTTGGTTAATTATGTTATTAATATTTTGGAAAAAAATTATTCACCTATTTTAAAGCTTAGATTCTTCAAGTTAATAACAATGATCATATTTACATAATGAGTTGTTATGCATGATGAAAATGCTATAAACTAGGACCTACTATGTTTAAGTTATTGTGTTAAGAAAGTGAAATCAATAAAATTATTTGTTTTCTTATCATATGAGAACATATGATGCTATAGGCATCATTAGCTAATTTTGTGTGATGACATCAATATATTTTCTTCTTTGATATTTTGCAAAAACAGGAAACTATTGTAAGTTAAATTGTATTGTTTTTCATCATCCATTACTCTTGATGTAAACTTGACAGGTGGTGGTACTTTGTGCTAGGCAATGAAGTAATTATTAAAAGTATAAAACCCAATTATAGCACAAGAATACAGGGAAAAGGGAAAGGGAGGGGAGGGGAGCGGGGAGGATGGGTGGAGGGAGGGAAATTAGTGGGATCACACCTACGGTGCATCTTAGTAGGGTACTGGTGAAACTTATTAAATGTAGAGTATCAATGTCTTTATATAGTGATTAAGAAAATGCTATGAAGGCTATCTCACAGTACGAT
>CAUYRH010055152.1:0-14527 GCA_963574655.1 Perodicticus potto | reverse complement strand
ACTTGGGAGGCTAAGGCAAGAGAATCACTTGAGCCCAAGTGTTTGCAGTTACTGTGAGTTAAGATGTCAGAGCACTCTACTGAGGGCAACAAATTCACTGCACAGCAGTCTAGGCAACAGAGACCCTGTCACTCTCTCGCTCTTTTTTTTCTTTTTGAGACAAAGTCTCACTCTATCACCTAGAATGGTTGATAGAATGGCCTGGCCTCAGCCTAGCTCACAGCAACCTTAAGATTCCCAGGCTCAAGCAGTCTTCCCACCTCCAACTCTCATGGTGCTAGGATTACAGGCATGAGTAACTGCAATTCACCAAGACTTTGTCTCTTAAGAAAAAAAATTACAAAAGATCCAAATATCTGAAAATTTAATGTATGATGATGGCAGCATTTCAAATCAATGGGGAAAAAAATGAAATAGTCAACAAATGAAACTGAACTACTATGGGTAGCTATCTGGAAAAAATAAAGTTGGATCTTTAAATTCCAGATGGATTAGATTCAAAATTAAAAACAAAACCACAAAGTTAAAAGAAAATACGGAAATTTCTTCCTTAATAATCTGAATAGAGAAAGCCTTTCTAAAATGACACAAAATCTCGTGGTCAAATGAAAGAAATAACAAATTCAGTTATAAAAAATATTTCTGGGCTCAGCGCCTATAGCTCAGCAGCTAGGGCGCCAGCCACTTACACTGGAGCTGACTGGTTTGAATCCAGCCCGGGCCTGCCAAACGATAATGACAACTACAACCAAAATATAGCCGGGTGTTATGGTGGGCACCTGTAGTCTGAGCGACTTGGGAGCCTGGGGCAAGAAGATCATCAAGCCCAAGAGTTTAAGGTTGCTGTGAGCTGTGATGCCACAGCACTCTACCCAGGGTGACAGCTTGAGACTGTCTCAAAAAAAAAAAAGTTTCTGGATATCAAAAAACACCACAAATAAGCCTGAGCAAGAATGAAACCCCATCTCTACTGGAAAAAAGAAAAAGGGAGGGCTTGGTGCAGTGGTTCATGCCTGTAATCCCAGAACTTGGGAGGCCAAGGCTGGTGGATTGTCTCAGCTCACAGGTTCAAGACCAGCCTGAGCCAGAGCCAGACCTTGTCTCTAAAAACAGCCAGGCGTGGGTGGCACATGTGTCTCAAAGGAGTAGGGCGCTGGCCCCAGACAACAAAAACTGCGAAAAAACAAAAAAACCCAGCCAGGCGTTGTGGTGGGTGCCTATAGTCCCAGGTACTCTGGAGGCTGAGGCAAGAGAATCACTTAAGCCCAAGGAGTTTGAGGTTGCTGTGAGCTATGACGCCATGGCACTCTACCAAGGGTGACAAAGTGAGATTCTGTCTCAAAAATAATTAAATAAATTGGCTTGGCGCCTGTAGTACAGTGGTTACAGTGCCAGCCGCATGCACTAAGGCTGGCAGGTTCAAATCCTGCCCAGGCCAGCTAAACAATAACAACTACAACAAAAAAATAGGCAGGCATTGTGGTGGGTGCCTATAGTCTCAACTACTTGGGAGGCTGAGACAAGAGAATCACTTAAGCCCAAGAGTTTGAGGTTGCTGTGAGCTGTGACGCCATGGCACTCTACCCAAGGCGACACAGAGAGGCTCTGTCTCCGAAATAAATAAATAAATAAATAAATAAATAAATAAATAAATAAATAAATAAATAAATAACAGGAAAACTAGCAGGGCATGGTGGTGCATGCCTGTAGTGCCAGCTACTTCGGAGGCTGAGGGAAGAGGATCACTTGAACCCAAGAGTCTGAGGTTGCTGTGAGCTATGATGATACCACAATACTCAAGGTGATAGAGTGAGATCCTATCTCAACAATAACAAAAAACAAAACAGCAACAAAAAAGACACCATAAGCAAATCAAAAGATACTAAATCCTTTAAAGTTATTTGCAATTCTTAGGAAAAAAGGCTAATTTCTCACAAAAGCCTCTTTAACACATTAGCGCTCCACCAGGTCAATTAAAAGAAAAAAAGACCAAGCAGCGCTTGTAGCTCAGTAGGTAGGGCCCGGCCACATGCACCAAAGCTGGCGGGTTCATATCCAGCCTGGGCCAGCTAAAATAATAATAACTGCAACAACAACAACAAAAAATTGCCAGGTGGGCAGCACCTGTGGCTCAAAAAAGTGGGGCGCCAGGCCCATATGCCAGAGGCAACGGGTTCAAACCCAGCCCCGGCCGAAAAAAAAAAAAAAAAAAAAATCCAGGCATTGTGGTGGGCACTTGTAGTCCCAGCTACCTGGGAGACTGAGGCAAGTGAATCATTTAAGCCCAAGAATTTGAGGTTGCTGTGAGCTGACACGCCATGGCACTCTACCCAGGGCAACAGCTTGAAACTGTCTCAAAAAAAAGAAGAAGGGTGCCGCCTGGGGCTCAAAGGAGTAGGGCGCCAACCCCATATGCCGGAGGTGGGGGGTTCAAACCCAGCCTTGGCCAAAAACTGCAAAAAAAAGAAAAAAAGACCACTCAAGAAAAATGAACAATGAATATAAAGAGAAAGTTTCCAGGAAAATATAAATGGCTTTTAATAATATGAAAATATTCAATCTCGCCAAACAAGAAAGCTAATGCCTATAATCCTAGCACTCTGGAAGGCCAAGGCAGGATGGGTGAGCTTTCAACTTTCACAGACTACAAATAAAAAAAGATCAGTATGGCTAAATCATGCAGAATAAGAAGCATGGGAAAACAAATGACACTGGGGAAGTAAGCAGGGCCAGATCATACCTTGTTAAATAAAGGTACAAAGACAGGTACAGCAACACACACTCCATGCCTGTAATCTCAGCTATTTGGAAGACCACTTGAGCCTAGGAGTTTGAGACTAGCCATGGCAATTCCCCATCTCTTGGGAAAAAAAAAAAAAAGATTCAAGACATTAATGAGAAAATAATAAAAATTTTCTGCTATGAAAAGAGTAGATGGGCGGTGCCTGTGGCTCAGTGGGTAGGGCGCTGGCCCCATATACCAAGGGTGGCGGGTTCAAACTCGGCCCCAGCCAAACTGCAACAAAAAAATAGCCAGATGTTGTGATGGGCGCCTGTAGTCCCAGCTACTCGGGAGGCTGAGGGAAGAGAATCGCCTAAGCCCAGGAGTTGGAGGTTACTGTGAGCTGTGTGATACCACAGCACTCTACCGAGGGTGACAAAGTGACTCTGTCTCTACCAAAAAAAAAAAAAAAAAAGAAAAGTAGATGAGAGTATACTGCTTAGAAATATACATACACACAAAAGAATCTCCATAGCTGACCACTTCTGTCAGTTGACCTAATTTTCTTTTTTTCCCTTTTCTTTGTTTTTTTTTTTTTTTTTTTTGGCCAGGGCTATGTTTGAACCCACCACCTCCTCCGGCATATGGGGCCGGTGCCCTGTTCCTTTGAGCCACAGGCGCCATCCCCTGTTTATTTTTTTAGACAGAGCCTCACGCTGTCGCCCTGGGTAGAAGGCTGTGGCATCACAGCTCACAGCAACCTCCAACTCCTGGGCTTAAGCAATTCTCTTGCCTCAGCTGCCCAAGTAGCTGGGACCACAGGCGCCCGCCACAACACCCAGCTTTTGTGTGTGTGTGTGTGTGTGTGGTTGTCATTGTTTGGCAGGCCCGGACTGGATTCGAAACCGCCAGCTCTGGTGTATGTGGCTGATGCCTTAGCCGCTTGAGCTACAGGCGCCAAGCTTTTTTTTTTTTTTTTTGTAGAGACAGAGTCTCACTCTATCGCCCTTGGTAGAGTGCCGTGGTGTCACACAGCTCACAGCAACCTCCAACTCCTGGGCTTAGGTGACTCTCATGCCTCAGCCTCCCGAGCAGGTGCAACTACAGGTGCAGCCACAACGCCTGGCTATTTTTTTGTTGCAGTTTGGCCGGGCCGGGTTTGAACTCGCCACCCTCAGTATATAGGGCCAGCTCCCTACTCACTGAGCCACAGGCACCGCCCCCGAGCTTTTTTTTTGAGATAGAATCTTACTCTGTCATTCTGGGTAGAGTGCAGTAGCATCATCATACGCCACAGCAACTTCAAACTCTTGGGCTCAAGAGATCCTCTTGCCTCAGCCTCCCAAGTAGCTAGGGCTACAGACATCTGCCATGAAACCTAGCTAGTTTTTCTATTTTTAGTAGAGATAGGGGGCTGGTCTTGAATTCCTGAGCTCAAGCAATTCACTCGTTTTGGCCTCCCAGAGTACTAGGTTTATAGGCAAGAGCCAGGGTGCTGAACCTGACCTAATTTTCATACATACACCTACATACACATGTGCATATCAATACAGTAAGCCTATTCCTTGTGTTGGCCACATTCATATGTTGAGGGACCAGTTTGTTACAGTTCCTTGAGTGGTCAACTTACAGAGAATCTACTGTGTGTTTGTGTGATTATACACGTATATATATGTAGTAAAAGCATAAAGAATAATAAAATCAAATTAGCAATGACCAATAATAAATAATAAAATCAAATTAGCAATGATCTTTGATAAAGAGGCCTACAGTGGGCTCAGAGCCTATAGCTCAGTGATTAGGACTGGTGGGTTCAAACCCGGCCCAGGCCTGCTAAACAACAATGACAGTAACAAAAAAACTAGCTGGGCGCTGTAGCAGGCGCCTATAGTCCCAGCTACTTGGGAGGCTGAGGCTAGAGAATCGCTAAGCCCAATAGTTTGAGATTGCTGTGAGCTGTGCCGACACAGCACTCTACCAAGGGGAACACAGTGACACAATGTCTCAAAACAAAACAAAATAAAACAGGGCCGCACCTGTGGCTCAGTGAGTAGGGCGCCGGCCCCATATACCGAAGGTGGCAGGTTCAAGCCTGGCCTTGGCCAAACTGCAAAAAAACAAAAAACTAGCCAGGCACTGTGGCAGGCGCCTGTAGTCCCAGCTACTTGAGAGGCTGAGGCAAGAGAATCACCTAAGCCCGGGAGTTGGAGGTTGCTGTGAGCTGTGTGACACCACGGCACTCTACCAAGGGCAATAGAGTGAGACTCTGTCTCTATAAAAAAAAAAAAAAGAAGAGGCCTATAATGGGAGAGGAGGTACAATAGGAAGGAAATGTGATGATATCAACTATAAAAGTAGTATTTTATTTCTTAAGCTGACAGATAGGTATATTAAGTATTTAGTGTAGTATTACTTATAACTTTTCCTGGCTTAAATATTTCCTATTACATTTTTTTTTTAAAGTAAGAGTGAAGAAAGATTATTTAATGTGACCATAATAGTCATTAGAAAGGAATGGCTTGAGGACAGGTACAGTGGCTGATGTGTGTAATCCTGGGTAGCACTCTGGGTGGCTGAGACAGCTAGACTGCCTAAGCTCACAGGCTCAAGACCAGCCGGAGCAAGAGCAAGACCCTGTCTCTAAAAAAATAGCCAAGCATTATGGAGGGTGCCTGTAGCCCTAGCTACTTGGGTGGCTGAGGGAAGAGCATCACTTAAGCCTAAGAGTTTGAGGTTGCTGTGAGCTATGACGCCAGGGCACTCTACCAAAGGCAACAAAGTAAGACTCTGTCTCGAAAAAGGAAAAAAAAAAAAGAAGAAAAGAAAAGGGTGGCTTAGACTAGGATGGGGAGACTAGAGTTTACTGGAATAATCTTTAGAGTCTGGCCTCAGTAAATTATTGATAGAGCCAATTAACGCAACAGGTATACTGAAAAAGGTGTAGGGTTAGAGTCAAGATCAAGAACTTAGTTTGGGGCTTAGTGTCTGTGGCTCAACGGGCTAAGGCGCCAGCCACGTATACCTGAGCTGGCGGGTTCGAATCCAGCCCGGGCCCGCCAAACAACAATGACGGCTGCAACCAGAAAACAGCTGGGCGTTGTGGCCGGCGTCTGTAGTCCCAGCTAATTGGGAGGCGGAGGCAAAAGACTCGCTTGAGCCCAGGAATTGGAGGTTGCTGTGAGCTGTAATGCCAAGGCACTCTATCCAGGATGACAGCTTGAGGCTCTGTATCAAAAAAAAAAAAACTTAGTTTGGGAGGTTAAAAAAAAAATAAGCGGGTGCACCTGTGGCTCAGTGAGGAGGGTGCCAGCCCCATATACTGAAGGTGGCAGGTTCAAACCCAGCCCCAGCCAAACTGCAACAAAAAATAGCCAGGCATTATGGTGGGCACTTGTAGTCTCAGCTACTCTGGAGACTGAGGCAAAAGAATCGCCTAAGCCCAGGAGTTGGAGGTTGCTGTGAGTTGTAATGCCATAGCACTCTACTAAGAGCATTAAAGTGAGACTGTCTCTAAAAAAGAAAAAAAAAAGCTTAGTTTGGACAACTCAACTCAAATTACCACTGAGTATCTCAGTAAAGATGTTAAGCAAGAATAGACAGGATTCGGGCTGGGCGAGGTGACTCATGCTTGTAATTACAGCACTTGGGAAGCTGAGGTGGGTTGACTGCCTGAGTTCACAGGTTCGAGACCAGCCTGAACCAGAGCGAGACTCTGCCTCTAAAACATAGCTGGGCGCTGTGGCAGACATCTGTAGTCCCAGGTACTCAGGAGGCCGAGGCTAGAGAATCACTTAAGCCCAAAAGTTTGAGGTTGCTGTGAACTCCGACGTCACGGTACTCTACCAAGGGTGACGAAGCGAGACTTGGTCTTAAAAAAAAAAAAAAAGAGGCTTGGCGCCTGTGGCTCAACAGGCTAAGGCGCCAGCCACGTACACCTGAGCTGGCGGGTTCAAGAGACTTGCGTAAGCCCAGGAATTGAAGGTTGCTGTGAGCTGTGATGACACAGCACTCTATCCAGGGTGACAGCTTGAGGCTCGGTCTCAAAAAAAAAAAAAAAAAAAAAAAAAGACAAAAACAGCCAGGATCAAAAAAGGGGTCTGGGCTACAGACAAAAATTCTACAGTATTCAAAATACATATGGTAACTGAGTAGACAAGATTAGAGGAAGAAAGAGACTAATCAAGACTTGTGAAAGAACATAAATTAAAGATCTAGTAGAAGACACTGGTGGGAAGGAAAGAAGGAGGTAATAGAGTCCAAGAGAAGAGAGGTGATTTCAGGAAGGAAAATTGTGAATATAAATGAACACTTCTTCTGGATAGACATTTAAGAATCCTAGGTCCAGGGCTGCGCCTGTGGCTCAAAGGAGTAGGGTGCCAGCCCCATATGCTGGAGGTGGCGGTTCAAACCCAGCCCCAGTCAAAAACTGCAAAAAAAAAAGTATCTTAGGTCCAGCTCGGTGCCTGTAGCACATTATGGCGCCAGCCACATACAATGAGACTGGTGGATTGGAACCCGACCCAGCTAGCTAAACAATGACAACTGCAACAAAAAACAGTCATGCGTTGTGGCAGGCACGTGCCTGTAGTCCCAGGTACTTGGGAGGCTGAGGTAAGAGAATTGCTTAGGCCCAAGAGTTTGAAGTTGCTGTGAGCTGTCACGCCACGAAACTCTACCAAGGGCAACATAGAGATTCTGTCTCAAAAAAAAACCAGAATCCTAGGTCCAAGAGTGAGTCAAAGAGAATTCCCTGAAAATAGTGTCCAACTCTAATTTACTCTGAACATTCCCAAAAGAAACGTTACAACTCATTAGTTAAGCAACAATAAATCCAGCCAAACTGATAAATCGTACAAAGATATGGAAGAAAATAATCTTTATAATTATTTGACAGGGACTGGGCAAGGTGGCTCATGCCCCTGTCTCAGCACTCTGGAAGGCCAAGGTGGGTGGACTGCCTGACCTCACAAGTTCGAGACCAGCCTGAGCAAGAGTGAGACCTCGTCTGCAAAAATAGCCAGGCAAGGGCCTATAGTCCCACCTACTTGGGAGGCTGAGACAAGAGAATCACTTGAGCCCAACGGTTTGAGGTTGCTGTGAGCACGCTACCCAGGGTGACTGAGTGAGACTGTCTCAAAAAAAAAAGTAAATAAATAAATAAACAAAAATAGAAATAAAAATACTTTTGAGAGTTAAATGTAGTTTAGAGATTAAAGGATAATTAAAGGATAAGAATGGGGTATATGACGTTTCTCTCATTTCTGTATAGGAAAAACATCAAAAGTTACTCTGAAACCCTACTGATCTCTTATGTTTGAAAGATTTTAGATAACTTCCATATGGCTATGCCTTTTTAGTATGTTCAAATGCAATTTGAGAGCAAAAAACATGTAAGTGTTCATCTTCAGCATCTAGCTCAGTGCCAGACATTAAGCGCTTGATGAAAAAGAAAACTAAGTCACTGAATAAATGAATAAGCACCAGAACACTTTTGTCCAAACTATGTTGGTGCTACAATACAAACACAGAGAACAAATTTAACCTAGAGCTAATTCATTCTTCACTCATTCATTCCTCAAACCAAAACCACTTCTTTTCTCCAGAAGCAAAATGCTATCTGCAGAAAGATCATCTCATCCTAGTTTTAGGAAAACCTTTTGGCAACACATTCTACAGGTCTGGAAGATAATATAAATCTTTACTGTCAAAGTGCTCTCAGCCAACTGCAGTCCTTCCAAAAATTCAAGAATGTTACCACCATGTGCCAACCAATAATGACTCTCTAGTCATTCATTCTTTTTCTTTTTTTTTTTTTTGAGACAGTCTCACTTTGTCACCCTCCAGCTCTTGGGCTTAGGCGATTCTCTTGCCTCAGCCTCCAGAGTAGCTGGGACTACAGGCGCCTGCCACATATCCAGCTATTTTTTTGTTGTAGTTGTCGTTGTTTGAAAGGCCTGGGCCAGGTTCAAATACACCAGCCTCCGTGTATGTGGCCAGCACCCTAACGGCTGAGCTACAGGCACTGAGCCAGTCATTCATTCTGAAAGCTTCAGAAAACATCAATGCTTGGGTATGGCGCCAGCCCCATATACTGAGGGCGGCGGGTTCAAACCCGGCCCCGGCCAAACTGCAACAAAAAAATAACCGGGCATTGTGACGGGCGCCTGTAGTGCCAGCTACTTGGGAGGCTGAGGCAAGAGAATCGCCTAAGCCCAAGAGCTGGAGGATGCTGTGAGCTGTGATGCCACAGCACTCTACCAAGGGCGACAAAGTGAGACTGTCTCAAAAAAAAAGGAAACAAAACAGCAATGCTGTGACTTAACAGAATAAACAATACATTTTAATAGGTCTTTATTTCCACATAAGCCAAACTCATCAGCTGTAGTAACATGTGATAAAATTGGCACTTAGCTGATATTAACAGTTCAGATTCTGGTCTATGTCTAAATTTCAAGTTAATGTGACCACCCAAATCTACTGTCTCAAAACCATTCTCAAAGGAACAGTCTTACAAAAGTAACGTAATCCTACCCTTTCTCTGCCTAAATTTTTATTAAATATTTTGAACAGGAACCACACGTTTCTATAGTACAAGAAAAGCATGAGTTCAGAAATAAGTAATTATACCCTCAGTTGCATTTATCTATCAAAGGGAACATATTTCATCAATCTTGAAATGTGAACAAACTGCAAACAAACCTTTTTTTGGAACTCATCACTTTGCCCTCAATTAAGCACGGAACAAACACTGTGCATTTGTTAAGAGAATAATATTCTAATCCTAGCACTCCAGGAGGCTGAGGCGGGTGATTGATGATTGAGTTCTAGCTCAACCTAAGCAACAAAAAGTGAGACCCTGTCTCTACTAAAAATAGAAATCTAGCTAGGTGTAGTGACACATGAATGTAGTCCCAGCTATGGGAGGCTGAAGCAAAAGGATCTCTTGAATCCAAAAGTTTGAGGCTGCTGTGAGCTATAGTGAGACACAGTACTCTACCCAGGGCAGTGGAATGAAACTCTGTCTTTAGGAAAAAAAAAAAGCAAGCTACTTGGGAGGCGGAGGCAGGAGAACTGCTTGAGCCCAAGAGTTGGAGGTTGCTGTGAGCTATGATAGCATGGCACTCTACCCAGGGCAACAGCTTGAGAATCTGTCACAAAAAAAAAAAAAAAACCTTCTAAAAAAGGGCAGCGCCTGTGGCTCAGTGAGTAGGGCGCCGGCCCTGGCCAAACTGCATCAAAAAATACATGGGCGTTGTGGTGGACGCCTGTAGTCCCAGCTACTTGGGAGGCTGAGGCAAGAGAACTGGCTAAGCCCAGGAGGTGGAGGTTGCTGTGAGCTGTGACTCCACCACACTCTACCAAGGGCAACAAAGTGAGGCTCTGTCTCTACAAAAGAAAAAAAAAAAAAGGAGAATGATATTCTAGTATTAATTATATATCTTGTATTCTAAGACATGTATTATTAAATTAATAAGCAAGCCTATAAAACTGGCAGGTAGGGGGATAATGAGAGAACCCTGCATTCCATTCCTTCTCTTTGGCTGATTTATACAAATGTAAAATGAAAAATTAATTACCAAGGATAACAGAACTTGTAAGTAAAATTCTTATGTTGGAGGTATGCTAACATACTCCCTTCCTTTTTTTTTGTAGAGACAGAGTCTCACTTTTTATTGCCTTCAGTAGAGTGCCATGGCGTCACACAGCTCACAGCAACCTCCAACTCTTGGGCTTAAGCGATTCTCCTGCCTCAGCCTCCCGAGTAGCTGGGACTACAGGCGCCCACCACAACGCCCAGCTATTTTTTTGTTTTGCAGTTCGGGTGGGGCCGGGTTTCAACCTGCCACCCTCGGTATATGGGGCCAGAGCCCTACTCGCTGAGCCACATGTGCCACCCTCGCTTACTTTTTTTTTTTGGGGGGGGACCAGGGCCGGGTTTGAACCCACCACCTCCGATACATGGGGCTGGTGCCCTACTCCTTTGAGCCACAGGCACCACCTTCCTTTTTTTTTGTTCAGAAAGTGTCTCATTCTGTTGCCCAGGCTAGAATGCTATGGTGTCAGCCTAGCTCACAGAAACCTCAAACTACTGGGTTCAAATAATCCTCCTGCCTCAACCTCTAGAATACTGAGACTACAGGCATAACTGGACTACAGGCACCCACCACTGTGCCTGGCTCATTTCTTCACTCCTTTTGATTAAAGGTTAAAACTCAATTTTACCTTCATGAACTGTGTAAGAAAATGACAGGCACTTTGCTCCTTTTAAAGATAACCATGTTGGCCGCTTAGAGGAAACAAAAAACCAATTTTGAAGTCATACAACCTAAAAAGAAGTTAAAAGTACTGACCTTTGAAAGGATGTTTGAAATGCGTGGGAAAAAAATGCACAACAGTTTAAGACAAGTAGTAAATAATATCAAGCCATTACAAATCAGTACAAACATTAACAGAACTTTCATTTAACTTATATGAATTATCTTCAAAATGCTCTTTGCCAACAGCACTCTGGGTACAAAACTAGTGAAAACTAAGATACATATTTGTTTACCAGAGCTTTTTAACTTTTACCCAGAAGAGTCAATTCGTGTTTCATGAATTCTGCCATTACATAGCTCTTAAGAAATTCAAAGCAAGTGTAATTCAAAGATACAACTCTATACTAAGTTTAAAAAATAATAAGCAAACACACAATTCACAATATTTTTAGTCTCTGGAATTAAAGGTTTGAGGTTTGGGGGGTTCTTTTTGCATTCTTATTCTGAATAATTCTTGAACCTTCTATTCCTAAATGACATTATTAATCCCTTTGTCTGAAGATAATTTACTCGAGATACTCTGCTTTTTGCTCACCAATGAATTAAAGTCCTTTTCATGTATGCAGTTTGACTTTTATAACGCTTTCACACGTATTCACTGGAACGTGCGTACACACAACACATACAATAATTTTAGACTTATCAGGCATACAAAATAACCCTTATCCGGAACTTACTCAAATTTGATTTACCTACATTTCACAGTCTTGATGCTAACAAAATAACGCGTGAGACAATGAAATCTGTACCACCGCCCGTTCTCAATGAACAAAATGCCTTCAAATGATAAAACCAAACTTGTCCACTTCGCAAAAGTAATCTCAATCAATCGCAATAAAGGAAAAGAAATCTAAACCACAGATTCATGTATCTTTTCAACTCCAAGGTCCAAATGCAGCCGCCAATCACACAACTGCCCACAATCAGCGTTAGCGACTTCTCCTAATTTTGAAGCTGGAGACTCGAGGAAAAAAAATACAAAGAAAAAAAGAGAAAGTCCTCCAAAGTTTCACGAAGTGAAATAAAAGTCATTTTAAGTAACGTAAACGAGTTAATCAAGAGGTGACTAGCTCAGTCCTTCCGACCCCCTTTCCCGCTTTCTAGCCCTCGAACTAAACCTTCTCTAAGAAGGACTCCCGGCGGGCAGATGTCAGAAAAAGTCAAACGAACCCGCACGCCGCACGGAGAGACAGCAGGGGCCGAGGTCGCCAAGACAAAGACCAGCCCGCGAAGCGGCCAGCCGGCGAGGGGCCGCCCCAGCGCACTCTGCGCCCCTAACCGCCCGGAGGAGTTGCGAGCGCCTCCGGGACGCCGCCAAGTGCACGCCGGCGCTGCCCCGGGCTCCTTGACCGGCCCCCGGGCCCGCGGCAGCCGCCTAGGCCCGGGCCCACCCCCCGCGCCGTTTCCCTCCCAATTTGGAAACCGCCTGGGGACAAAGAGGGAGGGTGCGCTAAGGGCAGCGGCGGGACGCGGACGGCGACGCCCCTCCGGACTCAGCGGGAACCCCTCCGAGGCGCCCCTCTTCGTCCTCCCAGCCCCGGTCGCCCTCCTTCCAGGACGCTGGCTCTCCTCGGCCCCTCTTCGGGCTCCCCACAAGTTCTTCCCACTCCCCCGGGGGTCCCGCCCCTGGCCCGCTTCTCCTCACCCGGCCCAGCGGCCGCCCCTCACCCGGCGGCGGGATCCCCCGAAGCCGCCTCCTCCGCCGGGCCTCGGCCCGTCCCGCCGGCCGCCGCCTCATGTGCCCCGCGTCGCCATCGCCTTCGCCGCCACACTCGCCTCTCCTTCACCTCCTTCGCCGCCGTCGCCTTCGCTTCAATGTCTGGGCGAGGCTGAAGCCGCTCCCGCCGCTGCAGCCGCCACCACCGCCTCCCGCTCCCGCCGCCGGGACCCGCGGGGAGGCGCCTGCGCACTACGCGCCGCGGTGGGGGCGGGGGCGTCCCGCCGCGGCCTGGGAGCCGGGGGGGCGCGCGGCACGTGTCGCTCGGGTGGGAGGGGGTGCCCCGGAGCGCGCGAGCGGCGGCGCGAAAGCCAACTTTGGGTGCTCGGGTCCCCGCGCGCTCGCGGACGCGACGGAGGCGCGGCGAGTGTAGGACCCACCCGCTTGGAGTCCGGACTCGGACTATAGGTGGGCGCAGACTTCGCGCTCCGGGCGATTCCTTCGTCCAGCTTGACCCCGGGTACAAGAGTTCGTCGCCAGCAGAGCCTCAGTTTGAGCGGGCTAGGACTCAAATCATTAGGACTCACCTTACCTGGGTGTCCTGGTTCGGTTCCACTGACCCCGGAGTTGTCCTGGGTGCGCTGGGCCGAGGCCTTAGTTCGGTGTAACACGGGATGCTGATGCTCTACAGTTACTCTAGTATCCCACGGGCCCTCGGTGGGTCAGTCATCCTGGCTTCTTCGAGTCGTCGCTTTCAGAGGCATTCTAGATACTTTTCAGGTCCTGAACTGGATTAGCAAGACCCTAAACCATTTCCTCTTAACTCCCTGCATCTCAGCAGGATCTGATTCAAGGAACATTCTAAAAAGTTGCAGGCGTAGTAATCTTCTATTTTAAACTGCCTGACAAAAAACTGAAAATTCCCCAAGGCTTTAAGTAAAGTGAGACCTTGGGTAACAAAGGAAGGCTTACTGAAGAGAGGAAGAGTACTTTAGTGTGTATAGTTTCTTAACAGCTCCTGTAAATTACCTCTTTCGAACTTCACAACACAAATGGATAGGCTTTTAGCCCTTTTAAACAGAGAGGAAATTAATCTCTAACAAGTGAGGTTACTTGCTGCAGGTCAAACACTCCCAAATGCAAGCGTTCAAGGCTAGTTCTAGGGTTGAAAACTTGAGGGCTAGACATCATCAGACCCACTGACAGATTTTGTTTGGCTAGATGATGTTTTCCAAAAATATGAATTAATTGCCAAAATTTTAAAATCCACATTCCTGGATTCTCTCTAAAAAGTCAAAAACTGTGCTCACTTTGAGCCTCTATTTTCAGGAGGCAACAACTTTTGAGGAACATTTCTTTATCCAGGGCAGGCACTGTTGCCACTCAGCTACTTGAATCCTTAATTGCCTGCTTGGCCTCTGAATATTTAAGTAATTCTCACTGTTCTTTCCTTACCCTAGTTTGTCCCCATCCCCCATCACATTGCCTCTCTGCAGATGTATTTAAAATGAGTGTGAAGACCCTGAAAATACATGGAAATGTTAATAAAGAACATGTTAACTAAAATAATGCAGGAGGCAACACCATTGTAGGTGTTGACTAAAATATGAAAACTCTCGGCTCGGCGCCTGTGGCTCAATGGGCTAAGGCGCCAGCCACGTACACCTGAGCTGGCGGGTTCGAATCCAGCCCAGGCCCGCCAAGCAATGACAGCTGCAACCAAAAAAGGGCTGGGCGTTGTGGCGGGCGCCTGTAGTCCCAGCTACTTGGGAGGCAGAGGCAGGAGACTCGCTTGAGCCCAGGAGTTGGAGGTTGCTGTGAGCTGTGATG
>CAUYRH010055149.1:0-23620 GCA_963574655.1 Perodicticus potto | reverse complement strand
TATGTCTCTATTTTTGTGCCAGTACCATGTTGTCTTGACCGTTCTGTTTTTCTTTTTACAGGATTTAAATAGTCACAAAAGTGAGTTGAAAGGAAAAACAAATGCATGTTCAATGTTACTGATCCTCATGGTTCTAAGTCAGCATTTAAGACACTGTCTCTAAAACCTTAATAGAAGATGAAACTATGCTAATTAGGATAATGGGAATTTATGAACCTAAGTGGAAGGATCCTCTGTGTGTGTGTGTACATGTGCATGTGGACCAGGAGAAAGTGCTTCCTTGGGTGCTTACTCTAGTGGGAGTGGGAAAAATATATTGAAAAAGTAATTAAGGTTTGCTACCCCATGAAATATACTTAAAAGGCATTATCTTCCCCTCCTCTTGGGGACCACAGTTAGAGCTATTCTGAGGACCCTAAAAGATTTCGCAGAGGTATGAAATAAACTGATTCTCCCCTAGACTCTCCATCTCATGCATAATTTTTCCTTTCCACACATACTCACCCCCTCTGCAATGCCCTTGGGGACTAAACTCTTTTTCTTTTTTCTTTCTTCTTTTTTTTTTTTTACATTTCTTATTTATTTAAAAAATTTGGCATAATTATTTAATTTTACTTTTTGTTTTTATTAAATCATAACTGTGTACATTGATGAATTTATGGGGTTCACTGTACTGCTTTGATATACAATGTGAAATGCTTACATTGAACTAAGTAACACATCCATGACAATTATACTCTTTCTTAATAGTTTTGAAATGTACCATTGCATCATGCATATTAGGTGATGCCCCCCTAAATGCACTCCCTCCTGCCAGCCTCCCCCCTCCTTTTCCCTCTCTCTCCTCTTCCCTTCTACTTTCTGGACTATAGTTATGTTTACCATTCGTATGAATGCTTAGGTAATTATATATTGTTTTCATAGTATTGAGTACACTGGATACTTCTTTCCATTCCTGAGATACTTTACTAAGAAGAATTTGTCCCAGCTGTATCCAGGTAAACATAATACTATGGCTCATAGTATTCCGTGGTGTACATATGCTACAATTTGTTAATCCATTCATGGGTCGATGGGCACTTGGGCTGTTTCCATGTCTTGGCAATTATAAATTGGGCCGCAATAAACATTCTGGTGCAAATGTCTTTGTTGTAAAGTAATTTTTGATCATCTGGGTATATACCTAGTAGAGGAATTGCATGATCAAATGGTAGGTCTACTTTTAGTTTCTTGAGTGTTCTCCAAACTTCTTTCCAAAAAGGTCGTATTAGCTTGTATTCCCACCAGCATTGTAGAAGTGTTCCATTTTCTCCTCATCCACGCCAACATCTGTAGTTTTGGGATTTATGATGTGGGCTAATCTTACTGGAGTTAGTTGGCTTTAATTTGCATTTCTCTGATGATTAAGGATGACGAGCACTTTTCCATGTGTTTGTAGGCCATATGCCTGTCTTCATCAGAGAAGTTTCTGTTCAAATCTCTTGCCCACATAGAAATGGGGTTATTTGTTCTTTTCTTATTGATTGGTTTGAGTTCTTAGTGGATTCTAGTTATTAGACCTTTGTCAGAAACATAACCTGCAAAAATCTTCTTCCACCTTCCAGGAAAGTTGTCTGTTTGCATTACTTACTGTGCTCTTGGCTGTGCAAAACTTTTTAGTTTGATCAGATCCCATAAACTCGTTTTCTCTTTGAAGCTTTCCTACAGGAGGATAGCCGTGCATTTGATATAGAAGTTATCACCACTTTTTGGTTGGTTTCCCCAAGAAAAGAAATACTAATTTTATTGGTCATGTTTTAGAATACTTTTAGGGCAAGTTTTACTAGTAGCTGAGATTGCTACAAATTAAGAACTTATATTATAGTATGAAAACTCTCGAAGTTGATTGTAAAATAGACTTTGAATGAACTAAAGCTGATTTGAAACCTGCAATTCTTTCCCTAATTAATATTAGGAAAAGGGAAATATTAGGGATCTAGGTCTGGAAAATTAGATTCCTTTTAACTGTCAGACAATGGCATAGTGAATATTCTTGCTTTTCTGCTCTTCCCAGATAACTAAGTCTGATTTTATCCTTTATTCACATCTTCAGCTCTGAGACCCAATTACAGTCCACTGCAAACAAGACAATAGGTATGAAGGTTGGGTGAAAATACAGTTTTTGACATTTGGGAAGTGATATTTTTCAAGTTTTATTATTGGATGGCAACATAAATTAAAGAATTTATTCTTAAATCTTTGAAAGATGAAATTCTAAGCTTTCTCTGTTTTACCCCCCCGGCCCCAACTAGGGGGCGGGGGGCAGTAAATGTCCCTGTTCTGTCACAGAGACACAGGCATTTATAGTATTGGCTGAAGGAAGTAGTGGAGTGTGTTTGTGACTTACTATTTTGGAGTTCATAAAACCTGTGTGAAAGTTTTCTCTTTCTCTGAGTCAGCCTGGGACTTGGAGTTTGCTTAACTCTCCTGGCATTCGGTAAACCACATAGGAAGAAAAAAAATCTCCTAAAATCCTGCTAACCTAACAGTCTCTTCCTTAGGGGAGAGAGTATAAATGATTCACTGCATAGAATGTTGGCTCTATCTCTCTTCTCATCTCTCTTCTTTATCTTGCTTACAAGATAAGTGTGCATACAATCACTGAAGTATTCTCATTAAAATAGAGATTCCAACTCAGTAGGTTTGGAGGACAGAGATTCCGCATTTCTAACAAGCTCTCTGGTGATCCAGATATTGCTTTCCAGTAGACCTCCTGGGACAGTCCTAATCACACAGCTTCAAGCTCAGCGTGCCAGTGAGTGAAGTCCTCTGGTAGGGTGGATGGCATAAGTCCACCGAATAGGCCACTGGTATTTTGCTTTTTTCAACTTCTATACCTTGTATATAACAACTCCCTCAAGCTCTTTTTGTGAAGTGGCGATTAGGAAGGCAGGTAGAGTTTCTTGGTGCAAATATGATACTGATTCCTTCAGGATATTACCACTATTGCTACTAACAATCCTATTTAAATTTCCAAATGTAAAACTGCACTAGTGACATAAGTGAAATACTTACCCTTCAGAAGATGATGGCTGATGTGGCCAGGAGAGTGTCCCTGTCACTTTCATTCTTTCTGTTTTTCATGATTTAGGTTTAATTTAAATGTCTTAAGACTTCCAGTCTCCACAAAAGCTATTGCCAGTTAGGCTGCTAATATTTTTGGAGATGCCTGCACAGAGGCTATTAAGAACTTTCTCAAACTCATGACACCTGTATTAAAATAACATTCACCAATATAGCTTTAAACACCAATGAAAACTTGACAAGGCTGCAGAGATACATTAGCCTATTTGATGAGGCAGGCAGGCAGGGAGATGGAGCAGTATTGTAGTTGGATAGAGGTTGTCAGCAGCCTCTGTTGATTATCTGTTTCTGGGTACCAGTAATAATATTAAATTTCATTCCTTCATGGGATGGTTCCCCTATAAACACTACTAAAGATTTGCTTTGTATTAGGGACCACATGAGGTATTGTGGGAATAACAAAGCTAAATAAGATAAGTCCCTGTTTTTCAGAGGTCTAAATGTAGGTCAGAATTAACACATTAATAACTAGGTTTTACAGGATTTACTAGAGATGATTAAAGTTTGCAACCAATAAATAGTTTTTAAGCCACTACCACATGCCAGGAAAAGCAGTGAAAATAATAGACACAGTCTCGCCTTCCATGGAGCACATCAAACAGTTATACACATAGTTATGTCAGGAAAAATTTATGTAAGTGTCAGGAAGGGTAGATGGGCTATGACTAAGCAAAGAGAGAGACATGGTTGAGAATGGGATCTGATAGCACTTCTCTGAGGAGGGGACTTTCTTCTGAGACTCTGGAGAAAGAGGAGGAGTTTGCTAAGAAGTGGAAAGACCAGTCCAGGAGAGAGAATAGAATGTACTAAGGCTCTGAGGTGGAAAGAACTTGGTACATCTCCTTGGTACATGCGAGGACTAAAAGTAGGCCCGTATGGACTCATGGCCATGAGGGAAAGGGAGATATAGAGGAGGCTGGACAACCAGGCAAGGATACTCACATTGCAGCACCCCAGAGGGCCTTCTATAGACTCTGAATTTTCTTCTAAATGCAGTAGGAAACCCCTAATCCAACTTGTCTTTTGAGAAGTTGACTGTGACTGCAGACAGAAGAGAGGCAGATGACTCAGCTGAAGGACCAGTAGGAGTAGTCAGTTGGGTCATGTTCATTACGTGCACCAGGAAGTTTCAACACTGACTAAAGTGCCTGTGGTCAATCCGGAATTGGTCAAATCTGGTCAAAATACAAGGGCTGTCCAGAAAGTGTCCAGAAAGTATCCAGCCATTGTTAATATCACCTTTCATATTATTTCCCAGTTAGCACTTGTATTTCATTCATTAGACAATTCTTTACTACTTATCTGTTATTGGGCACTGAGTATACAGAAGCAAATAAAACAAACAAAATTCTTTCCCTTCTTTCCTCCTTCTCTCCTTCTTTCCCTCCCTTCCTATAATGGTAAGTGGCTTCTGTGTGCCAGGCACCCTGTTAGGAGATAATGAATGTTTCTTTGCATAGAGGTCATTTCAATAGATACAACCTTGAGTGTATCCAATTTATTAGTCATTAACATCTATGTTGGAATATCATGAGGTGATGTTTCCTACAAATGTTTATCATTCTTATTAATAATCAGCAATTGCCTTGTTTTCATCTCTCAGATCAGGTGCCCTGAGAGGAGGAAGTGGGAGAAGGAATTTTAAAGCATGTCCTTCAGAGAAGAAAGCAGGTTTACAGAGCACCCAAAAATATATAATAAGTTGTTAATCTTAAATTATCTTTTTGGGTAAGAGCACAAGGTGTTGGAGGACTTGACTTCCCATCCCATTTCACTATGTGTAAATTTAAACTTGGGAAGAATGCTTATTTTCTTCATGTAATCCTTAAAGACCTATAAGACTTAGCTATAAGTTTTTTTTTTGTGGAAATGAACATGGGATTTAGAATTGGAGAGACTAGTATTTCTGCTCATGCCTGTGACCTTGACCATGTCACTTGATCTTGCTGAAACCAAGTTCCTAATCTGAAAATTATACTATCTGAAATTGCCTACCCGACATTGAACACAACGCCTGGGACTTAGTAGAAAGTAAAAAGCTGTTTCGTAATAAATGAATACTTTCTACCTCATGAAGATTAAATGAGATCAGGCATGTGAAAGAAATTCAGAAACTACATAGCACTGTTTCAATAATTAGTTCATATACTCATTATGGACTTAATTTACATTATTAAAAAATATTTTCCTGCGGTCTGGGCTGAGATGGCTGTTTATCCAGCATTATTTGTTCAAATGAAGGTGCATCTCCAAACTCTTCAGCACACTTTAAAACAGAAAAAAGTTGAGACTAGGAAAAATATGAGAGGGTATGTCATTTAATGAGCTATTAAACTTCCCATCAGAAAGCCAGAAACTCAGAGGGAGTCCAAAATAGCAACTGCTGCATAACCAGCCAAATAATCAGCTACATTTAGGAGCCAGCAATCCATTCTTAACACGCCTACAAGATAAACTAAATAGGAAAGAGAGAAAAAAAAAAGAGCCAGCGTTGGCTCAGACTCCCCGGCAAGGTAACTTTATTCATCATCTTTAACACTTCCAATTTCCAGGCAACAGTCTCTTAATAGAGACTTGCAGATCTCATACGAGAATGACAAGTAGTTTAGTGTATGAAAAGTTGCCTCTATCCCAGAGGATTAACCTTAGGTTGGAATTTTCTTGAAATGATAGTTTGATTTCAACCTGTCAACATCAAGGAAATGCCAGAGTGGTTGCTTACCCTCACCCCCAGCCTCTGTCCCTCCATCCTAGTTTTTCAACTGCTGCTTTCCCATTTTTGAGAGAGTTGCAGAGGGGAACAAGCTGTGGTTGTCTGGCTTTGAAGTTCAGTAGAGTTCCCATGTTCCCCAGGAATGATTTCTCTCATTGAGAGTTGCTTTGAGCTCGAGGTAGAGCTTAATATTCTCAGAAGCCTAAAAGAAACAATTCCCTTAGGTGTGTGATATGAAGAAAGAACATTGCCTCCTGCTTTCTGCTCCAGTTCATCCATCTAGAAGGCAGGCCAGTGGGAAGGCTGGAACAAAGGTGAGGCTAAATTACCATTGCTTCCAATGTTGGCTATTTATATATTGCACCGGGAAAACCACTGGTGGCCCCATGGAGTGGGCTGGAAAGGAGAGGAGATAAAGATGACTGTGAGAAAAAAGGGCATGGTAGATAAGAACTAATATTTCCCTAGGGCTAGTATGGGCCAAATATTTTATTGGTAGAATGGCAGCAAAAACAGTGGTAACACCAGTAAGAAAAAAAATAACTGCTCTTTAATTGGGTTCCTGCTACGTTTCAGGTATATAAGGTCCATCATAGACATAGCCTCATTTTCACAGGTGAGGAAATAGAGGTTAAACAGAGGTTAGTAATTTTCCCAGAGTTACTTAACTAGAATGATGCAGAATTGGGATTCAAACCCAGATCTGTCTCACTCGACAGCCCTTCCATTTCATCACACTATGGAGTATCCAGAAAGCTCTGAAAGACATGATTTCCAGGGCTTACATGAGGGAAGATGGAGCTGGCTCTGAGTTAACCTTTTTTCTGAGAGAGTGAGAGAGCTTGAAATTTTTTCATGTTTAAAGCTAAAATTAATCTGAATCATAATGTGTTGGCATAAGGGAAAGGGAGTGGTACTAAAGGCAGAAAGCATCCTGGTGATGTTTGCAGCTGAAGGAGCTTAGGAAATTTCACCCCCAATATGACTCCTTGGTATAAAGACTATTTTGAATTAAAGGCTCTTAGAGATTTACAGGCCCTCAGAAGAGGCTGTTCCTCTATTTGCATCAACTGGACTGACCTGATCAAAAGAGCTCAAAGGGGACAATGGACTTCCCTTCCTCTCATTATACCCTAAGAAAGATAAAAAATGCAACCAGGCCTGGCCCAAATCATTTGAAATGTATTACCCAAGTCAATCTGTTTCCCCCATCCATTTATCCTCCCAGCAACCGTTTATTGCCCCTAAATAGAATTACCTACACTACTCATTTCCTCTCCTCCCCTCTAAAAGGCATGTATCAAAATATCTGAACTTCACTAGAATATTGGGTAATTGCTGTGCAATTCTCCATGTGCATAGAATCAGTAAATTAGAACTAGAAACCAGTAAACATTTCTCTTATTAATCTTCCTTAATTATAAATTGATCTTTCAGCAGACTTTCAGGGGAGAGGGCAAGTTTCCTCTCACCCCTACACACTCTAGTAGTAGGTGAATAGACAGCAGGTGCACAGGTGCCCAAAGAGACACCAAGCCCAATGAGGTATTCAGAGCACTGATAAGTTACAGTTGGCTGGGTGGAAGAAATGGACTCAGAATAGGTTTCCTGGAGGAGATGGCTTTTGATTGGTGCCTTGAAGGCATAGATGACTATGTTCTAAAAAGTCTAATAGTGGAATTCTAATTAGTTGCATCCTAGAGATTTTAGGGCAAGAGAAACTTGCATCAATAAGGTAAGCATCTTTTTACCCAACACAAAAGGTTGGCCCTAGCAGTTTGTTAGATTGGATATCATGACACTCAAGTAGAAAAAGCCTTAGAGTAGAAGGCCTCATTTCTAGTTCTAATTTTGGCACTGAGATGGGACTTAACCACACTGAGACTTAATTTCTTCCACTGTAAACCTGTAATAAACTCTACTCTACCTTCTTTCCAGCATGGAAAAGGTTCAAATAAGATAAAGTAGATGACAGGGTTGTAAGTGTAAGGATTTATCATTTGCTGTAGAAGTTTTGTTTCCCTAGTCCATTCTGGGCATTTCTGGAGATAGGAGTTTCCTCGAAAAGTTCCTATAAGTTCCATTGGCTACATTCCTTCCCATAGGTCATTTAGCTAAGTCAAATCTTTCAAGGTGTCTGAGCTTGTCAAACCAGTAAATGATCAAGATAAATTTTACACATTCAACTTTCTATGTGTCAAAGTAGGACAAAAAAATACATCGTATTGTACAAGACACATATATATGAACACACCTGTGTGCACAAACACACACATTACCATCTGCTTCCCCCATCTTTCATTAAAGAAAAAAAGTTTGGACACCAAAAAAGTGGTAAAGATATGACCTTAGTAAAAAGTTAGTCCTTTGAGTGGAATAAGTGTCGCTTTATGATATGTCCATGGCAGAAGGTGATGGCCTAAAATCACACGGGGATTGATTTCAAACTTTGCACAGATGCTTACCAGGCACAAGTAATTTTGCTTACTAATTAAGTTATTTTAGTTGTCCTTCTATAGACTTGAGGGTATAATTTCTAGGTATTGTGATTCTGTAGGTCAAAGCAAAGTTTCAGACTTTCAAAGTATCTTGTTAACATGTCTACATCCCTAGCTCTTGGCAGAGCATCTGAGACACAGCACTGAAGACAATTTGGGGGTATAGGGAACAGGAAGAATTATTTTATTTATTGTTCAAAGTTTTCTGGGTTTAGCAAATAAAATAGAAATTATGGTGGAGATGGGGCGTGCATTCATTTAATCTACAATCTTAACTAAGTCTAGCCCCACCCACTGATTTCCTCAGGTTAAGGTTAGAAAGTCTTAATGACAAAATGGCACAAACTATGAGCAAGTAAGGGCATTTTAGAGTATTCTTTTTTACATATTTCTCACTCACTTCTAGGGATTTTATAATTATGTTAAATGGAAAAGAATTTGAATGCCCAGGTATCTGCATATAGACTTCTTTTGTTTCTTCCTTTAGAGTTTTTCGAACTTCGATGGCATATAATTAATTACAGAGCTGTGCACATGAAATCATGAACCTGAACTTTGGGGAAACTTACACATTTTTTAAGGGTTTCTTTAATTAATAATTTCTACTTGACAAACTGACTTTAATACCTGTCTTTTCCTTCCCAACCAAATGATGGATCTTCACTAAGAATCATTGGGCTAAATGGCATCAGATTGGAACTTCACTGGTAGAGAAAGGGCTGACACTGCTTAGGTGACCCAGTGAGTTTGGGAAGATAGTACTGACACACAGCCTGAGAATTTGCATAGAAGCTCATAGAACCTCCAGTTTGTGTTTATGGTAGTGTACTAGGCAGTTATGGCTACAATAATACCATGTAATAAATTACAGCCCAAGCTCAGTGACTTAACACAGCAACCATTTTTTTCTCACATACTTGAGTCAGTGCCTCAGCTGACATAGGCTAAGATCTTCTGGGTAGGTCTGCTTCCACCTGTGGGTCAGCTAGGTCTGCTGTAAGCTTTGGGCTGGGATCAGATTATTTTGTGGCCCACATTGAAAGGGTAAGAGCTACCTGGAGCATACTGTTTTCATGCAAGAGGGGAAGCCCAACTGTGAAAGCACAATTTAAGTTAATGCTTATATCATGTTCACTAACCCCCTGTGGTCAAAATGAAGCCAGAAAAGTGGCCTGCAAGATGGAGACTGAGAAGCTAAGCTAAAGCAGTACAGCTGACCTAGTCTGCTCAGCCTTTCGCACACATCCTCCATGATTACCTGGTTAGGGTCTTTCGATGACTGTGAGGGTGTCTACCTCAGGAGACTTGAGGAAGTAGTCACACGTGGGCAATAGGTCTTGTGATATTGCTAGAGTAAAAGTTAGTTTGATGATACGATGTTTTCTCTGATGGTTCTCTTAGAGGGTTTTTTCAAAGTGAAGTTACCTTTCTGTTGTTTAAACATTTTGCACTGTTAGAATGAAGGCTACTTTGATGTTACTTCCTATCAGATAAAGTTAAAATTTTCTAGGTTTATTTCCTCATAATTCACTATAAAAATTATTAGAAGTGTAACTGGGGCAAACAGAACTTAGAGATGACACTTGCCGTTCTCCAGAATTGCTCACTTTATGATAATAAAGCTAGTTAGATCTAATCTCCATCTTTGAATATTGTCTGGACAGTGCCAGGTGGCGGGACCCCCTTCGTTTTGTAACAAAGAGATTGTATGTCCAAACACAAAACCAGGGGCTGGAAAATGCATTCCAACTAGCACAAGGCCATTGCGGAGGTGTGCACATATGATTCTACTAAAGAGGGCTAAAGAAATTGGGATCACAATTTATGCTACTTTAGGAAGAAAGTCCAGATACAGCATCAGAGAGTTTTGGAGGATAAAAGGACAGTAAGGACATTTGAAGAGTAAATTCTCTTTCAGGTTGCTAAATAAACACCTTTTCTCAAGGCATGACTTGATTTTTTTCTAAGTTTTACTTTTACTGTCAGAACTTGGCTCTGGTGGCCATATTGATTTTTCTAAAGCCAACACATTGTCCCTAGGTAAATGATGGTGTGGCCACAATCGAAAATGTGGAAAACCATGGCTAGGCACGGTGGCCCACTCCTGTAATCCTAACACTCTGGGAGGCAGAGTTGGGAGAATCCCTTGAGCTCAGGAGTTTGAGCTCAGCCTGACCAAGAACTAGACCCCGTTTCTACTAAAAATAGAAAAATTAGCCAGGTGTGGTGGTGGGAACTTGTAGTTCTAGCTACTTGGGAGGCTGAGCCAGGTGATTGCTTGAACCCAAGAGTATGAGGTTGCTGTGAGTTAAGCTGCTATCATGGCACTCTAGCCTGGGTGGAAATAAAAAAAAGAAAGAAAGAAAGAAAGAAAGAAAGAAAAAGGTAAAGAACCTAATTCTCCTTAAGTTTTGCATTCTAATTCTTAGACCCAAAACAGAGCATTGATAACTTGAAGCAAGTTATTTAACCACTCTATCCCTCAGTTTCTGTATTTATAACATGGTTCTATTAATGGTATTACTTCCTAGGATTGTTGAGAAGAAATAAGAAGATAATACAAGCCAACCACTGACTACAATAATTTCTCCCTAAATGCTTTTCTTGCTAGTAGTATTAGAACAACTCTTGGAAAGTATATCCAATGGGTCAAAGAAAGATGCCCCTGAAGTGATGTATCAGAGTCTCATCAGATTACTGAAGAATGAAGGATGTTTAAATTATACTTTTAAGTGATATGGTTTAAGAATAAAGCAAAAATGTGAGAATACAGGGTCCCTGTTCAGTGTAGCTGCTGAATAGCAGAAAATCCCCATTTCTGCACCACTTTGTCATTTTACACTTTGGTCGAATGGGCACTTTAGGGAACATTTACTGAACACACTGTCAGGGATTTCACTGGAAGAACAGAGTGGCATCAGGAAGGCCTGTTCACTGGACCTCTCAACATCCTACTCGATTTTTCCATGCTCCAAACAGCTTATGGACCTTAAGAATGTGTTCATTAGTTTAAGTTTGTAAGAAGTATCATTCTGGGGCGGCACATGTGGCTCATCGAGTAGGGTGCCGGCCCCATATACCGAAGGTGGCGGATTCAAACCCGGCCTCGGCCGAACTGCAGCACAGAAAAATAGCCGGGCGTTGTGGCAGGCACCTGTAGTCCCAGCTACTCGGGAGGCTGAGGCAAGAAAATCACCTCAGGAGGTGGAAGTTGCTGTGAGCTATGTGATGCCACGGCACTCTACCAAGGGCGATAAAGTGAGACTCTGTCTCTACCAAAAAAAAAAAAATGAAAAAAGAAGTATCATTCTGGGAAATCTTTTTGTAAGTCACAAACCTGTCTGGACACAATGACTTAGGACGTAGATAGCTTTCAGGAAATATCAGAGTGTTTTTTTGACTTTGCAAAATTTTGATCAAATGCTAGTCTGGAAGTTTTATGCAGTGCCACTATCACAGTCTATGTAGTACTATCCCAGAAGCAATTATTCCTGCTTGAAATAAAAATCAGGAGTCTAGTGACACTCCTTATTTTAATGGTTCTCAAAACCACTAAAATAGGGATGTCACAATATTACTTGCAAGTCGTGAATCCTTCACATGTTTGCCTCTAAGTTTTGATCAATGTGTACAATTAATTTTTGTTACAACTGTGAGTACATATTATTATAATGATTTCTGTCAGATATGAGGCTGTGCTGAATGAGCTTACAAAACCCTGTAGAGTAGAAAAACCTGCTGACAGCAAGAAGAGGCTAATCATGATATCAGTCAGTATTAAGGAAGCAACTTGGGTTTCTTGGAATATTCAAGAACTTTGCCTCATAGGTATGTTGGAGAGCTTAGTCAGGGACATAAACTATTCTTTTAAAACAGTCTGTGTTGGGTTGAAGGATGATGAACATAAAGTCTAAAACTATGATTATTTTGGTAGACTGTGAAGCATTATTCTATTGTAATAGAATCACACTATGTAATTATCCTGTCTCACTTATTGTTGATTTCAATCTCCTAATTGGTTTAATGAATTGTCAAAATTTCTAGTACCTCAAAGGTTGAAATACTAACTTAGATGTCAAAACTCTATTCTTCACATGCTGTTGGGAGGGAAAGCCAGCATTCATCAGTATTTTCCAAGTGAATGGGAATTTAGGGTCTGTGTGCTTACCCCAAGTTCTGAGGAGGGCTTTGGGATTCGAGGAAGAACAAAATTTCCAACTGGGATCCTCCTCATTTTAAAATGTTAGGGGAGGAGAATGATGATAGGAGATTGAATGCTGTAAATATAATGAAGACTAATACACAGCTAACCAAAAATGGCTTCATGCTGAACTTTGAAGGGACAGAATACCAGTGGCTGAATACCTATGCATTGAACAGACAAACAAACAAATAAATGAATGAATGAATCAACGAATAAATAACCTTACTATGGGTCACACATCTATATGATCTCATTTAAGGAGGCAGGTATTATCATGCCCATTTTGCCATTCTAAGTTTTGAAATTAGAACTTAAATAATTTGCCCAAACTACTACTACTTTGTGGTAGAATTGGCATTTGAACTCAGAACTGTTTAATCACCGAAGCTCAATTCTCTCAAGCTATTGATCTTTTAGACAAAAGGTTAGAGATCTATTCACTACAGATGAGCCAAAATGTATACTTTAAGAAGTTAAAGCAGGGCACGTCTTTCTCCTACTAAAGCTGTTGGATAATTTCCCATCACTCAGAGAATAAAATCCGAACTCCTAGCTGGGGCTGCAAATGCTCCCTAAGATCTTGCCATGCCCACCATGATTCCTCATCCTTCAGTATGGGGCTCTTGATTTTCTTCTAACCAATCACATCTGTTCCTAGGTTTGAGAGGTTTGCATTTGCATTTCCTTCTGTCTTGAATGTTCTCCCCTCAAATCTTTTCAGAGCTCTGTACAAATGCCACTTCTTACAAAGATAGTCTATGATTACATTGCCTAATTACAGTGCTATTTCCCTTCTTTCTTGCTTCGTCCCCTCTCTGAAATCATATGTTTTGTTTTTTATATATTTTTCTCTCACCTAAAGATTTCCTCAAGATGATCAGAGTAGCCCTAATTTCTAAAACAATACCTGACGTATAGTAGGTACTTAACTGATATTTATTAAGTGAATGTACAAATTCATCCTTTGATGCAAACACTAAAGTGCTGCTTGTCAATATGGAAACGTTTCTTTTGTCTGTAAGACAGATGATCACTTGAAGGGTATGGAGGTGAAAAATAATGCCTAGGTAAAATGTTGTCACTTTATGAAAGCACAAGATTGATCAAAGAACTAAACCCTCCAGCCCATATGAACAAGGCAGCAAAAAGATGAAGCTGAAACACAGAACTGAAAGAGTTGGAAATCTGTGGTCATTTTCTCACCAGTCAGGTTAAACTCTACAACCTCAAAATGGTACAGCTAAAAATGAATTTTGGCCAATGGTAGCTGATGACAAATTTGGCCAAGGGTCACAAGGAAGACATAATTTTAACGTAAACAACCTTCACAGTGAGGGCAGTTGCTTATTTGTGAATGTGATGCCAATTTTAAAGGGCTGCAGCAATTTTGGCCAGACACAGAACTATACAAGTCTCTAGCTAAGTTAAAACCATTATGGAATTCAGAATATGTTGTCTCAGTGTCAATTTGTGAAATCTTAGTTCTAGAAAATCTTAGACGATGACAAATCAATTCCCATTCAGCTACCTGTCCCAAGGTTAAGGTATCTCTGAGGAACAATCTCCAAGACAGAGGTGTAGTTTGGAATTTAGTGATTATTGTTTTAGGTTAGAAGTATAATCTAATGAAGTGTGCAGTAATATCCTGTGGTGAGTACCTGAACGTTAATCTGCTTGGAGTAAGGCAGTGGATCTCACCTGACCTTGTCATCTATATTGAATTTAACACTCCCAGTGAATGCATTTTCAGCAGCCCACCTCAAATGGATGCGATCTATTTCGATTTTCATTCTTGCTCCTAATAGTTTAATACAGCTGAGTAATTCCAGGGACTTTGGTACAAATCAGTAGTGTAGCTCCCTGCTGCCAGTTAAAGGCTGGTGCATGACATAGCTAGAAATTGACCTTCATACAATACTTCTCAATTTCTACCACTGATCCTAATTCCAAAAGGTGATTGAGAAACCCAACAGCTAATTCTCCCCCAAGGGTCTTTCCATTCTACTGCTTGGAGGATCTTGACAGATGTAGGAATCCTGAGAGATGGCGACTGGCAACATCTGTTTCCTTTTGTAATTAGAGCTAAACTGCCTTGAGTGGAGGTAACATCCATGCTGTGAGGTGACATCGTGCAGAAGTCTCTGGTGTCTGTATTTTGTAGAGCACAGCGAGTAAGACATGATTCAACACTGATCAATTCCATATTCCTGAATGAGCTTCTTACTGCCAAAGGATAAGAAAGAGCATTCCTTTTTTTTAGGATAGTTGTATGGATTCTACTTTTACAGTCCACAGCATTCCCCATCCAAAGTGTAGGAAGAAAAACTTTTATTCTTAACACCCTACCTAGGTAAACCCAGAAAAAATGGGGCATAATTTCACCCTAATCATGCCTGGGGAGGCTGCTATGTGCTAGGCCCTGTGCTAGACATACCAGCCAAGTCTTACAAAAGACATGATTTTAGAGATAAGAAGATTGGGACTCGGAAAGGCTAAATGACTTTGACAATGTCTCCTAGCTGGTTAGTGGCAGCAGCAGGATTTTCAAACAAGTTGTTTCTCACCCTAAAGTCCCAGCCATTTTCCAGTATCCATCTCCTATAGAATTTGGGGGTTCCATCCTTGAGTAATGGACTAACTCTCTAAATGGATAGGCTGTCTGAAGCGGGGCCTTGAAAGCATCCTTTTGAGATATTACCATCCAGTGCCTCAGACACTAGAATGCTTTGGTGATCATCTCTGTATACTCCAAGTTACAGGAAAAGGAGACTCATGTCTGTTTATACACTATTCTATTCCTGGTGCCTGGGAAGCACTAGGTACTTAATACATGGGATGTATATGAATGTATGAATGGACAGATAAATAGCCTGCATAAGGACTTCCTACTTAGGACAGCAAAGTTGATCAGATCTAAGTAAGCACACAAAAGTCAATTGCAAGAGGAATGTGATCAACAACTTCCCTACTTCAGGTCCTTTGCACTGGCTGTCTTCACTCTCTGCACTTGATCATAGCCAAAAGGCTGAAAAACTACATGTCTTCTCTCTCTGGATAATTCTTTCTATAACTCCCTGCATGTTTAGCTGCTTCTCTGTCATTTCCTCAGAGATGCTTTCCTCACTGCACCCCCTTTTGCCTAAAGTTGACTTTGAATCTAGATAATTCTTTTTTGTCTCCTGACTCTAATTGATTTTTTTTTTTTTTTTTAGAAAACTCACCCTTGAGGCGCTTAAGTTTATTCATTTGTCTGTCTTCATGCATTGCTTGTTTCCTACCCTTAGAAGTCCAGCTGGCACATTGCTTGTTTTCACCACTGAATCCCTGGTACCTAAGACACACAGTGGGCTCTTGATAATTACTTCCTGAATGAATGAATGCATGCAACCAAGGAAAATGGACACAAGTCAAAATTTCAGGGGTCAGGGTCTAAGACATCGAAGATAAATTAGTATAACAGCAACATATCTGATCCCCTGATGCCTTATAAAACCTGTCTGTCTTGGAGGTGGGGGACCTACACCTTGCCCCAAAATCTTGTGTAGATTAGCCTACTCTCCAGCACCCTCTCTTCCCAAAGACTGCTTGGATTGAACTAGTCTCATCATTCAGCACTTTCAATTATTCTTCAGTAATTGAAGGCAGAAATATGAAAGAATAGATTCTACTCTTCTCCCAACCTCAGCTCCCAGGGGATAAGGCATCCAATTGGTCTCTGGTTGGAGATAGCTAAGAATCTCTTACAGGAGTGTCCAATCTGCAGCTTGGGGCTGATAGAGATTATTTGAGGACTGGTTTGCTTATCTGTCGGATAGCACAACAAGTATGCAGGGATTTTTTTAATGCTCATCAGCTATTGCCAGGATCATCATCTTTGCCCATTGTCACCATTTTGAGTCCTTTTTATTTTCTTTTATACAATTTCTTTCATTTATTACTCACACTTTACCCCCATTTTATACATGAAGAAATAGAGGCTCAGAGAGGTAGGAGAGCCTGTTCCATAGTCACACAGCTGGAAAGTGATGCTGGAAGAATTTGAATTGAAGTCAGTCTAATTTCAAGGATCACACTTTTCTACATCAACTTGTAAATCATTGAAAAATGACAGTGTTGCCCCACACTATTTGTTCTATCTTACCCCCAGTTACAACATGGGGCCAGAGTGGTGGTCTTCAGCTTGCATCCATCTGTATCCTGTAAAGTGTGTAGCTAATTAGCAAGTGCATCCTCTTACAGAGGTGTCATTTTTGTGGCGATACCACATAATGTGCACTGCCTTTTTGTCTCCGAAGAACACAATACATTCTATTGTCAGTACCCATAGCCACCTTGCATGTATGCTTCAGAGCAGCATATTGTACATAATAAAAACATAGAGTATTATCTGTCTGCTAATTAGAAATACAAAATTGTATGGAAAATGCATTTTGCATTTCCGTGAGCCTTAACTCACTAAAAGCAGAGGTCTTTATATCTAGCCACTTTTGAGGCCAGCCTGCTGTAATGTTGGGGACTAGAAAGCTCCAGTATCAAACAGTCAAAGGGTAGTTTCGGAAATTTCCCCAGACATGGTTTACCCAAATCTACCCAGCATCAGGGGCTGGCTTCTTGTGGAACAGAGCTCAGTCTTGTCACTTGCCCGACCCTCGTTCCCCACCCAGATAGATGTCTTCATCTCCCACTTCTGCCATCATGCTGCCATCCGATAAATGAGCCTAACTAAAGTAAATCTGACACAGGCTGGCTTGGCTGTCTCATCTCAGCTCAGGAAATGAGCCATCGTCAATCATTGTTTGGGTTTTTCCCGAGAAAGGCTGCAGGTTCCAGGAGAGTCTGTCATTTTCTAAAAGGCACATTCTGTTCTTCAAGGCAAGAAGGGACATTTGTCTAAACCCAAAGTGCCCTGAAAATAATTTTTTCTGGAGCCTGACAGGTTAGGAAGAAATAAGAATGTGTCAGCTGCATGTCACTCATACAAAGTGAATTAATAGGAATAATTACCAAGGATAGTGTTATCCCTGTTGACATTTATCAAGTGCTGTACTTTCTGTTACCTCACTCAGTCCTCACACAAGTCCTCTGAGGTAGGTATTATTATTATCTACATTTTCCACAGACTCAGAGATATTAAAGACTTGGCTGAACAGAAAGTGATAGAGGTAGAATTTGAACCCAGATACTCTACAGCAGCAGTTCTCAACAGAGGGTGATTTTGCTTCCCAGGAAACATTTGGCAATGTCTGGAGACAGTCTTTTAATTCGCCTTTTATTTTAGAATAGTTTTATATTTACAGAGAAGTTGTGATGTGGTTATAGAGAGTTCCCACATATCCCATACTCTGTTTGCCCTGTTATTAACATCTCTCATGTTAGTAATTAGTACGGTACGTTTGTAAAAATGAGCCCGTATCAATACATTATTACTAATATGTTTTCTACTTTATTCAGATTTCTTTAGTTCCTACCCAATATTCCTTTTCCAGAATCTCATGCAGGACATACATAACATTCATCTATCTCCTTAGGCTCCTCTTGACCATATGAGTTTCTCAGAATTTAATTGATTTGATGACATTGACAGTTTTGAGGAGCACTGGTTAGACATTCTGTAGAATGGATTTGTCTGATGTTTTTCTCAAAATTAGACAAGGATTATGGGCTCTGGAGAAAAGACCACAGAGAAAAAAAATGCCATTCTCATCCATCACATAAAGGGTGTGTACTGTCTAGCATGACTCATCACTATCGATGTTGACCTTCATCACATGGCTGAGATAGTGATTGTCAGGTTTCTCCAATGTAAAGTTACTCTTCTAATGCTTCCTTTATCACATTGTATTCTTTCAATGGGAGTCTCTATGCATAGCCCACCATCAAAGAGTAGACAATCACACCCTACCTTCTGGAAGGCTGAGTAGTTGTAGACACTATTTGAAATTTTTCTATATGGGAGACTTGTCTATTACCTGCCCCCATGTATTTAATTAATCATTTATTTATGTCAGTGTGGACCCAAGAATATTTATTTTATACTTTGGGTTACAATCCAAATTACTACTTTAATAATTTTCTTGTTCAAATTATTCCAAGTTTGGCCATCAGGGACCCTTTTTCTTGGTTCTGTGTCCTTTGATATCCCCTTACCATTGAGTGTGTACACATGTGTGTATTTTGATGACTTTCTTTCTTTCCAACACCACAAGATGCACTAGGCTCATCTCTTCATATTCCTTCCTCAGCCACACTGATACAGGGTTCTCCCCCTCAGGCTGGTAGGGACCCCCATTTTTCCAGGCCTGAGCAGGCTCAGTTCCAGACTCAATTTCTAGGCACAAATAGGTTCTCTACAGGCCATTTTCTGGACAAACATGCTAAAAAAAAGCAGCATGGCTGGCATCTCATCTGGGCTGTCTCTCTCAGAACATACCTTACTTCTCCTGGCTCCGAGAAGTGTACCTAAGGTGGGACCACACTCCTTTGCATTATGGCAGTTTTAAAATTAACTTCTGCCCAAGCCCTTGGTGCCAAACTGTTGTGACATATTCCAGGCATAAATTCCATCACCCCAACACCTCTGCCTGCAGGATAGGAAAAACAGTATATAACCCCCTAGACAGAAGGCCCAAAGGAAAGCAAATTCAGAGAGAATGAACTTAGTGTGAATCCTCCTTACCCCCAATGCTAACTCCAATACATGAATAGACTCATTAGTGAGATGCAGCCATATTCTGAGAAAGGCATTAGACTTAGATAAGTTTTAGTACTGGGCCATTCATCGCTTAGCAGTGTGACCCAGGGCCAGTAACTTACTCTCTCTGAGCCCCTTGGACTCTTATTTGCAAAATTAGTCTAGTTTCAGCTATTTCATAGAGTTGTGCTGATTCAGAAAAGTGGTGAATACAAAGCTCTTCTCATAGTGCTAAACATAGATTTGCCATAAATTATGGTGATTAGACATATCTCTATATACAATTACACTGATATGTAATTAACAGAGAAACATATTTCTGAGAAGATGTGAAGCCCAGACAAGTTAGCTCATTAGTCTTATTTTTTTCATTTGTAAGTGATAGGGTGGGACAAGATGATCTTTAACTTTCAGAGTTGTTACAGTTCTAAAACTCTATGTCTCTATTTAAATATGAATGTTGGATAACAGGGGGTGGAGCAAGATGGCCGACTGGAAGCAGCTTCCGAAAGAGGCTCCTATCCAAAAGGAAAAATAACCTCCAGAAACTGTGCAATTAAGCTGAAGACTGGGAGCCCAGTTGAGAGAAAAAGTGATAACTGCATGTCAACTCTGCTGAGGCAAGCTGCGATTCCAAGAAAGCAAGCTTCAGGTACAAAATTCATCTGAAAGGAAAAGTGTCTGTCCCCTCTCCCAAGAAAGCTGTGGGTTTTTTGCTTCTGTTTCCTTTCTTTTTTCTCTTTGTTTGCTCCTGCAGTTTTTCTACAGACAAGTGGTGAACTGTGGACCTCTTGTCTCACCCCACAGAAGAGTACTGTGGGAAGTAGGGTGTGCTTTCCCAGAGTGACCCTGAAGTGACTCTGAACACTCTCTTGCTAGGCAGAAAAACAGAACTAAAGTTTTCCTACAATTCTGAACTTATAGTACACCCTTCCCCCCTTACATGATGAACAAGAAGCCTAACCCCCTACTGATACTGAGGGAGGAGGTTCTTCAACAGCGCCCGCCTGGCTGCTTGCTGGAACAAGTGCCCCACCAACAAAAGACTCTGGGGGGCAATGGCAAGCATCCATCCCTCTGGCCTGGGAATCTGTCAGTGACTGCGCAGCCCCACTGCACAGCCCTGTGCCCTGCACCCAAATACCGCCAGGCTTCTGTAGGCCCGCCCGGCCAGGAACTCTGCAGGTGACTGCGCTGCCACATGCCCCGAATGCCTGGCCCCTGCAGGCCTGCCTCCAGCCAGGGACTCCCCCAGTGATTCCGCAGGCCTGAACCCAGCACCCGCAGGGCCTCTGCAGGCCCACTCCTGCCAGGAATACCCCCAGCAACCTCGTGGCCCGAACCTGTAGGGCCTCTGCAGTTCCGCATTTTGCCAGGAACTCCTCCAGCGACCATGTGACTCTGTGCCCCATACTTTCTGGGCCTCCCCAGGTCCGCCTTCTGCCAGGGACTCTGCTGGCGACCACCAGGCCCCTGCAGGCCTGCCCCTGGCCAGGGACACCCCCAGTTACCTTGTGGGTCTGCACCTGGCCCCCGCGGGGCCTCCGCAGGCCCATCCCTGAGCCAGGAACTCCCCCAGTGACAGATGCCATTTCAATTATGAATATGTATGCACCCAACCAGAATGCACCTCAATTTATAAGACAAACTCTAACAGACATGAGCAACTTGATTGCCTCCAGCTCCATAGTAGTCGGAGATTTTAACACCCCTTTAGCAGTGCTGGATAGATCCTCCAAAAAGAAGCTAAGCAAAGAAATTTTAGATTTAAACTTAACCATTCAACATCTGGACATCTACAGAACATTTCTTTCCAACAAAACTGAATACACATTCTTCTCATCAGTCCACAGGACATACTCCAAAATCAATCACATCCAAGGTCACAAGTCTAACCTCAGCAAATTTTTAAAAATAGAAGTTATTCCTTGCATCTTCTCAGATCATCATGGAATAAAAGTTGAACTCAATAAAAACAGGAATCTGCATACTCATACAAAAACATGGAAGCTAAATAACCTTATGCTGAAGGATAGATGAGTCATAGACGAGATGAAAAAGGAAATAACCAAATTTTTGGAACAAAATGACAATGAAGACAAGAATTATTGGAACCTCTGTGATACTGCAAAGGCAGTCCTAAGAGGGAAATTTATAGCACTGCAAGCATTCCTCAAGAAAATGGAAAGAGAGGAAGTTACCAACTTAATGGGACACCTCAAGCAACTGGAAAAGGAAGAACATTCCAACCCCAAACTGAGCAGAAGAAAAGAAATAACCAAAATTAGAGCAGAATTAAATGAAATTGAAAATAAAAGAATTATACAACAGATCAACAAATCAAAAAGTTGGTTTTTTGAAAAGGTCAATAAAATAGATAAACCTTTGGCAAACCTAATCAGGAAAAAAAGAGTAAAATCTCTAATTTCATCAATCAGAAATGGTAAAGACAAAGTAACAACAGACCCCTCAGAAATTCAAAAAATCCTTAATGAATATTACAAGAAACTTTACTCTCAGAAATATGAAAATCTGAAGGAAATTGACCAATACTTGGAAGCATGCCACCTACCATACTTAGCCAGAACGTAGTGGAAATGTTGAACAGGCCTATATCAAGTTCTGAAATAGCATCAACTATACAATATCTCCCTAAAAAGAGAAGCCAGGGACCAGATGGCTTCGCATCAGAATTCTACCAAACCTTTAAAGAGGAACTAGTACCTATATTATTAAACCTCTCCCAAAATATAGAAAAAGAAGGAACACTACCCAACACATTCTATGAAACAAACATCACCTTGATCCCTAAACCAGGGAGAGGCCCAACGAGAAAAGAAAACTATAGACCAATATCAGTAATGAAAATTGATGCAAAAATATTTAACAAGATACTAACAAACAGAATCCAACAACACATCAAACAAATTATACATCATAACCAAGTGGGCTTTATCCCAAGGTCTCAAAGCTGGTTCAATATACGTAAATTTATAAATGTAATTCAGCACATAAACAAATTAAAAAATAAAGACCATATGATTCTCTCCATTGATACAGAAAAAGCTTTTAACAATATCCAGCATCCGTTCATGATCAGAACACGTAAAAGAATTGGTATAGAAGGGACATTTCTTAAACTGATAGAGGCCATCTACAGCAAACCCACAGCCAATATCCTATCGAATGGAGTTCAATTGAAACCATTTCCACTTAGATCAGGAACCAGGCAAGGTTGCCCATTGTCTCCGTTGCTCTTCAACATCATAACGGAAGTTTTAGCCATTGCAATCAAGGAAGGAAAGGCGATCAAGGGTATCCACATAGGGTCAGAAGAGATCAAACTTTCACTCTTCACAGATGATATGATTCAATATCTGGAAAACACCAAAGATTCTACTACAAAAATTTTAGAAGTGATCAAGGAATACAGCAATGTCTCAGGCTACAAAATCAACACCCATAAATCATAGCCAAGCCAAAAAAAACAGTCAAGGACTCTATTCCTTTCACAGTAGTGCCAAAGAAGATGAAATATTTAGGAGGTTACCTTACAAAGGACATGAAATATCTCTATAAAGAGAACTATGAAACTTTAAGAAAAGAAATAGCCAAAAATGTTAACAAATGGAAAAACATACCATGCTCATGGCTAGGAAGAATCAACATTGTGAAAATATCTATACTACCCAAAGCAATATATAATTTTAATGCAATTCTTATCAAAGCTCCATTGTCATATTTTAAAGATCTCAAAAAAATAATACTTCGTTTTATATGGAATCAGGAAAAACCTCGAATAGCCTAGACATTACTCAGAAATAAAAACAAAGCAAGAGGAATCACACTATCAGACCTGAGACTCTACTATAAATCAATAGTGATCAAAACAGCATGGTCATGGCACAAAAACAGAGAGGTAGATGTTTGGAACAGAATAGAGAACCAAGACATGAATCCAGCTACTTGAAAAAAAAATCACCGTTACTTGATCTTTGACAAGCCAATTCAAAACATGCAGTGGGGAAAAGACTCACTATTTAACAAATGGTGCTGGGTGAACAGGCTGGCGACCTGTAGAAGACTAAAACTGGACCCACACTTCTCACCATTAACTAAGGTAGACTCTCACTGGGTTAAAGATTTAAACTTAAGACATGAAACTATTAAAATATTAGAGGAAAGTGCAGGGGAAACTCTTGAAGGAATTGGCTTGGGTGAATATTTTATGAGGATGACTCTCCAGGCAATTGAAGCAGATCAAAAATACATTACTGGGACCTGATCAAACTAAAAAGCTTCTGCACAGCCAAGAACATAGTAAGTATAGCAAGCAGACAGCCCTCAGAATGGGAGAAAATATTTGCAAGTTATGCCTCCGACAAAGGTTT